>JAODAL010006278.1:0-52500 GCA_025379985.1 Phyllomedusa bahiana | reverse complement strand
TCCCGGGCACGGGTGACCGCTGGGGGAGTCCCAGGAGGAGTGGGGGAGCAGGATTCGGAAGGAGGAGGAGAGTGGCTGCTCGAGGAAGGGACGCTAGGGCTGAAGGAGGAGGAGGAGCAGGTGGCGCGCGCATGATGGCGGCTCCGTTTGCTGTACAAAATGTGGCTGGATTCCTTGTCACCTGAAAACAACGGATACATTTCAACTGCTTGAGGGCCGCCCGTAGATTCTAAACGTCCGGCTTCTCTCTGGGTGGACGTCCGTGCTGAAAGCTTTGTGGCACACTAATTATACAGCTGCGGGAGGGGAGAGCTGGCCGTCAGCTTCAGGGGATGTTCACATGGCATTTCTTAGATGCGTGTTTGGAGCCGCGTTTCGGACCCAAACGCATGTAACAATGTGCAGTGTGATTTACATTGCTTTCAACGTAACACACGCATCGCCGTTCAGACGAGTGATCCCCAACGCGTCTTTCGGATCCTTTCAAAGAATTGTGATGTCAATTCTTGATCCATTTTTCTCAGCAGACGCCCTACTTAAAACTACAGGGGGCGCTCCTGCTGCAGCAAAAATGCATCCAAACACGCAGCACACACTGGGTGTGTGTTGCATGCGTTTTATACAGCACTGTTGAATGTATTTTTCGGATTGAAAACATATCCAAAAGCACCGTGTGAACATACCCTTAGCCGTCTCTCCACTCAGAAGCCAGGGACGGATTGATACTGTCCCTGCCTTCCCGATCCCTGTTTATACGAATCCCGGCTTCTTGTTTCCCAGTGTCGGATGTGATGCGACTCAGTAGTTACAGATGCTTAATAGATATAGAACATCTCTGCAGGAAGTGAAGGGGCCTGTTTTGCCCTTTAACCAGAGCTAAAATATCAGCCCCCGTCATAGGGAAAATCCCTTTCTTGTGCCCCATTATTCCTCTTCCACCTCCCTACACTCCGTGCGCCCCTTTCTCAGCCCCATTGTTCCTTCTCCTCCTGCTATAAAAAAAAAAAAAAAAAAACGGGTAAAAGTGGCCCAAGAGGTCTTTTTCAGACCTTATGGGGGTAGAGAATATACCTCTATATATAGCAAAATAAAAAAGAGAAAGATAGATTATAATATATATATATATGCATATGCAAAAGCCCAACCAAATCATATTGTTTAGCCCTGCCGCCAATGACCCTAAAACTTTATATCCCCAAAATATGTCACAGAAAAGTGATAAAATTACTAAACCTACTTTTTTCTATTAAAAATGTCCCATCCAATTAACTGAGCCTTGCAATGTGAAAGGGATTAATAAAGCCGTGCCAGTTAGTTCATCTGCAGACAGATGCTTTGGGGCGTCGCCCCACTTTAGTGCAGAGTAAAACACTGGCTGACTATAGGAGAGGCAATAGGGAGAAGTCACCATGTCGGCGTGTGGAGACTTAGTTTGTAATGTCTGCAGATGAACTAGCCGGAATGGCTTTATTAATCCCTTTCACGCTGCATGGCTCAGTTAATTACCTGTGACTTGAGGAAGCTACATCCAATAGGCCTCGCTCATTTCCCATGAGCCTTTTCAAATATATTTAAATTTCAGTGAAGCAATCAAGGCGCATAGGTCTCCGTGCACCTACATCAGTGGTCTGCAAAGTGCGGCTCTCCAGCTGTTGGGAAACTACAACTCCCATCATGCCCAGTGATATAGAGGATATAAGTGCATGATGGGAGTTATAGTTTCCCAACAGCTGGAGAGCCGCACTTTTCAGACCACTGATCTACATGGTGCCTCTCCCTAATGTGGAACATCTCCCCCTGTGGAGACAAAACCGGCGCCACTGGTCGTGTGTAGTGGGGTGCAGAGAGAGGGTACCTGCAGGGTGCACGGATATTGCACAGGCCACCAGGGAGTAGCTGGTGTTGAGCAGCACCACCTGGTCCTTCTTGAGCTGGAAGGCGGGCTGGAAGGTGGGGAAGGGGTACACCACCTGATACTTGGTGTGCAGCATGAAGCTGTGGAGCAGACACGACCCTGGAGACACAAAGGTTATACTGTATTACACTCTGGTATATCAGGCACCCGGTGACATCACCACCACCTACAGATCAGGTCGGTACCTTTTGGGGACTCCCTGCAGTCTGTGCACGGGGACGTCGGGGGAGCAGACACGGTGCTGATGTATATATCTCTATGGTTCTCATCGCTCATCATGTTCATCAGCATCCCATTGCCAGAGGTGCTGAGGAGGAGAGCAGAAGAAGCGTTACCTACACCAGACTTACACCCCGGGGCGGACACTGACGCTTGTGATGGGACTCACTTGAAGCCGAACACGATGACCTTGGAGCTGTCGCTCGGCCACTCGCACACGGTCAGGTATAGGTCACTGTAGATCTCCTCATCCTGGAAGAGCCGCACTTGTCTCACCTAGAAATGGAGAGAAGATAGGATGAAGTGTAGAGGGTGCACTGCAGCCACCCTGCAGAGTACAGGGCACACAGAGGCAGCAACACACAGGGGCAGCAACACACAGAGGCAACACACAGAGGGGCAGCAACACACGCAACACACAGGGGCAGCAACACACAGGGGCAGCAACACACAGAGGCAGCAACACACAGGGGCAGCAACACACAGAGGCGGCACACAGAGGGGCAGCAACACACAGAGGGGCAGCAACACACAGGGGCAGCAACACACAGGGGCACAGGGACGCTGCTACTTACCAGCCGCAGTTTGCTGTGCACTTGGAACTGCCACCAATACAGGTGATAGGAGTAGAAGGAGAAGTCATCATCTAGAACATCGCTGGTGTAGGACAGGACAAAGCGGCCGCATTTGGAGAACCCCAGGAAGACGTGACTGAAGGAAGGAGACAGAACACAAGGAACAAGTCACTGAACAAGCCGGAAAGGCTCCACACTACGGCGGAGGTCCTCTTAAAGGGGTTGTCTCGCTACAGCATTTGGCCTCCTTTTCTGCTAGTTGCCAAGAGGAGCTTGTGAAATGGAGGGGCGCGTTTCTCCTCCCAGCAGGGAGTATCTTCACTCTCTGCACGTGAAGATTCATTCTGTGTGAGCTGGGGGAAGGGAGAGGTTCTCAGCTGTCATTGGAATCATTGAAAGTGAAAAGCTAAATGTAACTCCATAGTGTATATCTACATTTCTCGCTCTCTCTACATACTTTGTAACTAGAATGGGCATTTGACATTAAGGACTCTGGGAAAGATGGGTGATTTTTTTTCTGTCTCTCTCACACAGTGATATTCTGCAGATTAATACACCTCTGACCTCTAAAGATCTGCAGAAGAAAACTATACGCTTTATCTGTTTGTGTTTACATGAGACTACACATCTGTGTCAAGTTATTTTTACGTGGGACTGCACAGTACAGTTGTGTTCTCTGTGTTTTATGTGGGACTGCACAGTACAGTTATGTTCTCTGTGATTTACATGGGACTGCACAGCACAGTTGTGATTTACGTAGGACTGCACATCTGTGTCACAAAGGTGAATTACATGGGACAGCAGATGTGTCACAAAATTGTTTTACGGGGGACTACACAGTACAGCTGTGTTCTCCCTGTATGCAATTTGTGTAGGACTGCACATCTAACATTGGCCTGCTGTGTACGGCTGTGTTCTCTCTTTCTGACCGCACATGAGATTTACGTGGGACTGCCGATCTGTGGCGCAAAATATCTCTCTCGTCGGTGCACGCTGCTGTTCCCGTCTGCGTTCCCATCCGCGACATCGACATAGCCTGCACGTTCTCGTCCGTGTCCTGGGCGGGGCGTAACCCGACCTGGGCTCAAACACTGCTGCTAAGCACACATAGAGCAGCCCGTTCTCTTAAACCATAGCATGTTGCTAGTGGTAACCAAGGGCGGACATGCTTAGATTTTTTTTGTCCCTTCATTTTAAACTATGATCTTCGTAGTGAGACAACCCCTTTAAAGAGTCTGGCAGATAAAGCAGTGCAGCGTCCTGTTCTCCATGCATATGATGGACACCACGTTACAGTCGGTGAGGTCTGGTGGGATGGGGGTCATGTAATGGAGCCGGCATAGTGGTTATTTGTAGGACAGAACAGAAAACCCGAAATAATGCAGATGTGAACCAGGCCCGATACAGTAACCCCGCAACGTGGCGGCGCGCACCCTTTCTCACGGCAGTCGGCGCCCCCCTTTGCTGAAATCGGGGGGGACCCGAGTGTTTTGAGTGACTGCTTCCATCGCCGCCATGTCTGCAATTCCAACACTTTTAATGATGCGGGGACACTCCCTGACAGGACTCCTCCATTCGGAAAGCCAGAGGTTCTGTTCTTAATGCGTTTTTTGGTTCCTCTGTTATCTTTCCAGGAAATTCATCAACAATTTCTAAGATAGGCGTTATTATTTGGGGGTTGTGACCTGCAGAGTGTCCAATCAGCGAGTGCAGGGACACACCTCTCTGACAACTGGTGACACCCACCTGACAGATCAGTGATACAACGCCAGGAGGAATAACTGAGGAACACAGGAGTTTCAGAGAAAGGGCCCCGGACTGTGTCTCCGGGAAAGCATAAGATTGTACCTGAGAGGAGAGGTCATGGCTCCTGTAGGGTTTGAGAATCTCCAACACGGGGGCCGTCTACAGACACATCCCAATCCCCCAGGCCCCCGTCACCAGACAATACTCACCCCTTCCGCAGGAACTCCTCGTCCACAATGTTGCGCAGGGACACGCAGAGGCGAGGCGGAAGCTTCCGGAACAGGCGGGGCGAGAGCTGTCCTGTGATCTGGGAGAAAGAAATGAGGCTCACATTTATTCACAGGAAAGGAGGTGAAAGAAGGCCCCCGCTGTGAGCGCCACCTAGTGCAGGACGAGGGCATGAGCTGCACACAGCATCGTCAGATCAGGGAGACTCCGAGCTCACAGCCAGGTTATAACACCACAGGCGGCGCCCTGGGTGGAAGTGTTACGCTCCAGTCCCCCTCCTCCTCCTCCCGTTATTACGCTCCGCTCCCCCTCCTCCTTCCTGTTATTACGCTCCGGTCCCTCCTGCTCCTCCTCCCGTTATTATTACGCTCCGGTCCCTCCTCCTCCTCCCGTTATTATTACGCTCCGGTCCCTCCTCCTCCCGTTATTATTACGCTCCGGTCCCTCCTCCTCCCGTTATTATTACGCTGCGGTCCCCCCTCCGTTATATTCGCTGCGGTCCTCCTGCCCTCCTCCCGTTATTTTACCCCGTCCCCCCCCGTTATTTCCTCCCCTCCCCTTTTTATTACCTGCGTCCCTCCTCCTCCCCCCCTCCCGTTAAATTACGCTGCCCCGGTCCCTCCTGCTCCTCCTCCCGTTATTATTACGCTGCGGTCCCTCCTGCTCCTCCTCCCGTTATTATTACGCTGCGGTCCCTCCTGCTCCTCCTCCCGTTATTATTACGCTCCGGTCCCTCCTCCTCCCGTTATTATTACGCTCCGGTCCCTCCTCCTCCCGTTATTATTACGCTCCGGTCCCTCCTCCTCCCGTTATTATTACGCTCCGGTCCCTCCTCCTCCCGTTATTATTACGCTCCGGTCCCTCCTCCCGTTTATACGCTGGTCCCCTCCTCCCGTTATATTACGCTCCGTTCCCTCCCTCCCTCCGTGATTTTTACGCTCCGGTCCTCCTCCTTCCCCTTATTATTAACGTTTCCGGACTCATCTTCCCGTTATTATTTACGCTCCCGGTACCTCATCCTCCCGTTATTATTAGCTCCGGTCCTCCTCTTTCCCGTTATTTATTTCGTTTCCCGGTCCTCCTCCCTTTCCCGGTTATTATTTACGTTTCCGGTCCCTCCTCCTCCCGTTATTATTACGCTCCGGTCCCTCCTCCTCACGTTATTATTACGCTCCGGTCCCTCCTCCTCCCGTTATTATTAGTTTTTTATTACGCTCGGTCCTCCTCCCGTTATTATTACGCTCCGGTCCCTCCTACTCCCGTTATTATTACGCTCCGGTCCCTCTCCCATCCCGTTAATTTTTACGCTGCGGTCTCTCCTGCCATGTTCATTTATTACGGCTTCCGTTCCCTCTCCTCTTTTCCTTTTCCCGTATTTATTTACGCTTTCCGGTCTCCTTCCTTTCCGGTATTACACTTCCTGTACTCTCTTCCTCCTCCCGTTATTACGCTGCGGTCCCTCCTCCTCCTCCCGTTATTACGCTCCGGTCCCTCCTCCTCCTCCCGTTACTATTACGCTCCGGTCCCTCCTCCTCCTCCCCGTTACTATTACGGCTCCGGTCTCCTCCCCTTCCTCACGTTAATTATTCGCTTCCACGGTTCCCTCCTCCTCTCGTTATTATTACGCTCTGTCCCTACTCCTCAGTTATTATTACGGCTCCGGGTCCCTCCCTCCTACGTTATTATTCGCTCCGGTTCCTCTCTCTCCACGTTTTATTATTACGCTCCGGTCCCTCCTCCCGTTATTATTACGCTCCGGTCCCTCCTACTCCGTTTCCGTTTTTATTATTACGATCGGTCCACTCCCTCCTCGTTGATTTTATTTACGCTCCGGTCCCTTCCTGCTCCTCCCTTCCCGTTATTAATTACGCGGCGGTCCACTCCTCCTCTCACTCCGTTATTATTACGCTGCGGTCCTCTCCTCCTCCTTCCGTTATTATATACGCTTGCGGTCCCTCTCCTCCCGTTTATTATTACGCTGCGGTCATCTCCTCCTCCTCCCGTTAGTATTTCGATCCGGTCCCTCTCCTCTACTACTCCGTTATTATTTACGCTCCGGTTCCTTCCTCCTCCGTTATTATTACGGCTCGGGTCCCTCTCCCTCCGTTCATTTTTAGCTCCGGTCCCTCCTCCCCCCCCTTCCCCCCCCCCCCGTTATTTTTACGCTCCGGTTCCCATTCATCCACAGTTTTTATTTCGTCGGGCCCCCCTCCTCTCGTTATTATTACGCTCCGGTCCCTCCTCTCGCAGCCTCCGGTCACGCACAGGACAATAGTCACCTTGACTCGGTCCAGCTGTCGGATAATATGGTCCCTGGGGCCCCATTTCCGGCTGCCGCTGCTCCGGTCCGATTTCGAGCTCGGCGCCATTTCCCCGCCGGTTCCTTCGCTTCCGGCAACAAACTCCGCCCGCGCTTCCGGTGACGCAGAATTTCGGGCGTCGTCATTGGACAGAGTTGAACTTGAAGTTGCCGCGATGTGATTGGCTGAGCCGAACGTTCTGCGGTAATTGCGACCAATCGTAGAGCAGGGATGGGCTGGTCTCCATGGTAACGGGCTGGACGCTGAGCTCTCAGTCACTGCCAGGCTCCATACATGAGGGCGCCATTCAAGTGCAGCCCTCTACCTGAGCCAGCTGCTGCCTTGTTGTATCTGTGACCTGAACTTTGGATCTCTGGTGCTGCGTGAAATACTAAGCCAGCAGGCTATTACAGCCGCAAGGCATGCTGGGGCTTGTAGTTCTGCAACATCTGCAGATCTACTGGGAATAACAGTGTAAAGTTCCATTGAGATACTTCCAGGCGTGCCAGACCTTCCCCGCTATACAGTGACTGAAGAGGTGTACATACCCCAATAACAATGCACCAGACCCACCCCTCTATACACTGACTGGTGCAGAGGTGTACATACCCCAATAACAATGCACCAGACCCACCCCTGTATACAGTGACCGGCATAGAGGTGTACATACCCCAATAACAGTGTACCAGAACCACCCCTGTATACAGTGACCGGTGTAGAGGTGTACATACCCCAATAACAATGCACCAGACCCCCCCTCTATACAGTGACCAGTGCAGAGCTGTACATACCCCAATAACAATGTGCCAGACCCCCTGTATACAGTGACCGGCATAGAGGTGTACATACCCCAATAACAATGCACCAGAACACCCCTGTATACAGCATACATGCCAACTCTCCCGTTTTTGGCGGGGGGGTCCCGTTTTTGGGGGTCCCCTCCCGCCCTCCCGGGGGATTTGGGGCATTCCCCCCGCCACCAGCAGGCGGCGGGGGTTCTTTAAAGGGCCGCGGGACAGAGTAGCGTAGTGCGCTAATCTGGCGCCCCCGGGGCCCCCTCCTACAGGCGGGTGCAGCGGCCCGCTTCACCCGCCCGAGTCTCGCTGGCAGGGAGAAGCAGGAGGGTTTCGCTCCTCCTCCCTCCTCCCCCTGTATGTCCGGCGCCGGTGTGTGCGCCGCACATACAGGTCAGCGGCGCAGGGGAAGTGACGCGTGGCTGCACTCAGTCCCCCTGCGCTGCTGAGGAGATCGTCCGGAGCGGCCGTGCTGCAGGAGCCTGGTGAGGTAAGTGGATTTTATTTTTTATTTTTATTAGCTATATGGGGGCTCTCCCCTGGCAACAATGTGGGCACTACCTGGCAAACAATGGGGGCACTACCTTGCAACAGAGGGGACATCTACCTGGCAACAGAGGGGGCACCTACCTGGCAAAAAATGGGGCACACCTGGCAATAGAGGGGGCATCTACCTGGCAACAGAGGGGGCACTACCTGGCAACAATGGGGGCACTACCTGGCACCAGTGGGGGCACTACCTGGCAACAATGGGGGCACTACCTGGCAACAATGGGGGCACTACCTGGCAACAAGGTGGCATCTACCTGGCAACAGAGGGGGCACTACCTGGCAACAGAGGGGGCATCTACCTGGTAACAGAGGGGGCACTACCGGGGAACAGGGGGGGCAACTACCTGGCAAAAATGGGGGCACAACCTGGCCAACAGAGGGGGCACTACCTGGCAACAGAGGGGGCATCTACCTGGCAACAATGGGGGCACTACCTGGCAACAAAGGGGGTCCCCTACCTGGCTAACAAAGGGGGCAACTACCTGGCTAACAAAGGGGGCATCTACTTGGCTACAAGGGGGCATCTACATGCCTGTAAGGGGCACTCCCTTTCTTATGGGGGCTACTACCTGGCTATAAGGGCATCTACCTGGCTTTCTTCCAAAGCCGTTATGCAGTTAGGTGGAGTGGGTGTGGCTTTTTAAGGGGCGTGGCATACCAACAAGATGGGTGTGTCCATGCAAATTTTTGTCGCGACGCGCTATGCGCGCCGCCCACTAAAGTCTCCTGCTTTTTCATTTTCAAAAGTTGGCAACTATGGTATACAGTGACCAGCATAGAGGTGTACATACCCCAATAACAATGTGCCAGACCCACCCCTCTATACAGTGACCGGCATAGAGGTGTACATATCCCAATAACAATGCACCAGACCCACCCCTGTATACAGTGACCAGCATAGAGGTGTACATACCCCAATAACAATGCACCAGACCCACCCCTCTATACACTGACTGGTGCAGAGGTGTACATACCCCAATAACAATGCACCAGACCCCCCCTCTATACAGTGACCGGCATAGAGGTGTACATACCCCAATAACAATGCACCACACCCACCCCTGTATACAGTGACCAGCGTAGAGGTGTACATACCCCAATAACAATGTGCCAGACCCACCCCTGTATACAGTGACCGGCTTAGAGGTGTACATACCCCAATAACAATGCACCATACCCACCCCTCTATACAGTGACCGGCATAGAGGTGTACATACCCCAATAACAATGCACCAGACCCCCCCTCTATACAGTGACCAGCATAGAGGTGTACATACCCCAATAACAATGGGCCAGACACAACCCTCTATACCGTGACCAGCATAGAGGTGTACATACCGCAATAACAGTGTGCCAGACCACCCCTCTATACAGTGACCGGCCTAGAGGTGTACATACCCCAATAACAATGCACCAGACCCACCCCTCTATACAGTGACCGGCATAGAGGTGTACATACCCCAATAACAATGCACCAGACCCACCCCTGTATACAGTGACCGGCGTTGAGGTGTACATACCCCAATAACAATGCACCAGACCCACCCCTCTATACAGTGACCAGTGCAGAGGTGTACATACCCCAATAACAATGTGCCAGACCCATCCAACTATACCATGACCGGCCTAGAGATGTACATACCCCAATAACAATGCACCAGACTCACCCCTAGATACAGTGACCAGTGCAGAGGTGTACATACCCCAATAACAGTGTGCCCATTGGACTACCTGTATACATGATCGGGTTGAGGTGTACTGCAATGAAACCACCGTATCTGACCGAAGAAGGACATCCTTAGTTGCCCATACTTCATTTAACTCAATATTGATTTTTTTTTCTTTTTTTAAATGGTTACAGAAGTTGCCCATTTTTGGATTCTCAATAACTAATTTTTTGAAAAAATATTAACAACACCCAGCCAAGGTGCAACCGACAGCTGCAGCCCGATACTATCAGAATGGGAAGGTCCATGGATACTGGTCCCTTCTAACCCTAAAAATACCAGCCCACAGAAGCCGCAGAAGCAGACCATCAAATTAGTGGATCCACTTCTAATGGTAACCTGGCTCCTCCCAGAAGAACTGATGCATTGAGTACTAGGGTACTAGTGACACGGGGTTAGTGTCAGCCTTGGAGTGACAAAAACCACCGCTGGCTGACACCAAGCCCAAGCGATAGTGATAGTGAGGCGTCTGTCAGATGCCTCCATTACTAACAATGGAATTGATTGAGGGGGAAAAAAAACATATACAAAACACACAAAAAAACGTAAATAAATAAACACTCCCCAAGACTCATCTTTCAGTATTTTATTAAAGAAATCAATCCAACGCTGGTCCGACATAATCCAAATGGGAAACCTGTATAAAATAAAAAGCCAATAAACATGACAGTACTAAACTCCATCTCCTGCACCTTCTGAAGATCTTGCCTGCGGCTGATGTTCAATCTGCACAATTTGATTCTGGGGGGTACACACCCCAACCGCAGCACAATCTCCGGGGGGTGTTCCACTATTGTGTTATGTATCCAAGTGCCAACACAAAATACAACCCCCATCTATCACCCCATAGCCCCATTACCCTCTTCACCTATAACCTCAGAACCGCTCCACCTATCACTCCATAGCCGCTCAACCTATCACCCCATGTGGCGTTTGTACAGAGGTGGCCACAGGTAAGGAAGTGCTGGACAATTAGAATTCTAAGATGTTTGTGTGGTAAATTTTGCAGGGACGAGTCATGACCAGGAGAAGTCATCATGGTGATCTGGGCCAATGGAGAAGGAAAAGGAAAGTGAATGACTCCCATCAAAGAAGACGTCACCTGTAATTCCCTCGATGTAACTGCACTGTAGTCACTTATTTGTATGCAGGGCACCTGTGCACACTGGTATCTACCACTATGGTCACTGTATGGAGGTAATATACAGTCTGAAGAGAGCCTGTGTACATTGGTATCTACCCCTACATGGTCACTGTATGGAGGTAATTCATAGTCTACAAAGCCTGTGTACATTGGTGTCTACCACTATATGGTCACTGTATGAAGGTAATATACAGTCTGAAGACCTGTGACATTGTTCTACCACTATATGGTCACTGTATGGAGGTAATATACAGTCTGCAGAACATGCGTACACTGCCATCTACCACTATAAGGTCACTGAATGGAGGAAATATACAGTCTGCAGAGCCTGTGCACACTGGTGTCTACCACTATATGGTCACTGTATGGAGGCAATATAAAGTCTGCAGAGCCTGTGTACACTGGGAGCTTCCACTATGTGGTCACTGTATGGAGATAATATACAGTCTGCAGACTGTGTACACTGTGCTCCACATATGGTCACTGTATGGAGTAATATACAGTCTAAGCTTGTACACTGTAACTACCACTATATGGTCACTGTATGGAGGTAATATACAGTCTGCAGAGCTTGTGTACACTGATGTCTACCACTATATGGTCACTGTATGGAGGTAATATACAGTCTGCAGAGCCTGTGTAACTGTAACTACCACATATGTCCTGTGGAGAATATACAGTCTGCAGAGCGTGACATGGACTACCACTATAGTCACTGTGGAGGTAATATACAGTCTGCAGAGCCTGTGTACACTGGTAACTACCACTATATGGTCACTGTATGGAGGTAATATACAGTCTGCAGAGCCTGTGTACACTGGTGTCTACCACTATATGGTCACTGTATGGAGGTAATATACAGTCTGCAGAGCCTGTGTACACTGGTAACTACCACTATATGGTCACTGTATGGAGGTAATATACAGTCTACAGAGACTGTGTGCACTGTTATCTAATGCTATATGGGCACTGTATGGTGGTAATATCAGGTAATATCCAACTAATGAGGACTTATATACCTTCTTAATGGTGAAGTATATAACTATTTAATGGGAGGAAAACCTACCTACCTTCTTAATGAGTGGGGGCCTAACTGCCTAATTTGGGTTCTACCTACCTAAAAGGGGGTCTGTTTATCTGTCTACCTAATGTGGGGGTTACCTACCTACTATATGGGAACACAAAAGAAGACTAAAACTAGATGCACACACAGAAGCCCCATAGCCAACTAAGGGTACATTTACTGATTGAGGCACAAGGGAGTGATTCTTACCATTTATGGAGCTATGGATGGGGAGTTTGTACAGAGGGGGGCACAGGTAATTGCTGATTAAGTGCTGAGTCTAATGTTTGTATGGTAAATTCTGCAGTGATGAGTCATGCCTGGGAGAATTTGTCCTCACCTGTCTGGACCGGATGGAAAAGTAAAGGGAAATAGAACAACTCATCAGAGAAGACGTCACCTGTGGGTCGCTGCATGTCAGTGTCCTGAAACCACTTGATGGCTAATTTGCATCCCCAATAAGAAGCAAATCCTGCTGCCGGAAATACATTCCAGATATTTCTATATAGAAAATCTGCCGTGTGAACATACAATTAACCCCTTACTGTCATTTGCCATACGTTTACGGCATAGCATAGGTAAGGGAGTGTTCGCACCCTGAGCCGGCCTCATAAGTGGCAGGTAGCGACTGTTAGTTACAACCGGTACCTGGCACTAGTGGCAGGAATTGTAGATAACTCTGATCCCGGCCTATAACCTCTTAGATGCCACGGTAAATGCATCTGCGACATCTAAGGGACTGAAAAATGGTGCTGCACACTGTTCTGGTCCCCGTCCATCCCCGGCATGAGATTATCATGACTGTGATCTTAGTACTTCTATAACACCATGCCTGGAGCAGAGTCTAATAGGGGAGCCATTGCGGAATACTATTCTGAAGTATACAGTCAGTTCCCGACTAACACCGTTCTGAGTTACATCTGTCCCCTAGTTACAAATTGAGGCTTATGGGGCATGCTGGCACTTGTGGTTACATGTTCCACAGCAAATAGTAGCTGTGGAACTACAAGTGCCAGCATGCCACAGCAGCAACATGAGGTGAAATCTTCTTAACAGGGGCAGAGACAGCAAAACAAATGTAAAAATTCTTCCCTGCACTATCCAAAACTGAAAAAAAAAGTTTTGTGCTGGAGTTACATTTAATAAATCTACCTGTTCTGACTTACATACAGATTCAACTTAAAGGGGTTTTGCCACGATCTCATTTCATACCTCCTGCCTCCAGCTATGTGTGCTCAGAAGGGGGCGTGTGTGATTTGTTTGAATTGCATATCATGTGACCCAGCAGGATGACATCATGCCTTTCCTTTCTTTAGTCAAAGAAAGGTCTGTTTATGTGTAGAACTGTAAGTAGCTACATTGTAGCTCAGAGGTAAAACTTTTGCCTCCAGGCACAAAGTTCCTCGGTTCAAATCCCTGCAGGAACCAAATCTGTGGATTTTATTTCTCTTTATCAATGCACAGAACTGATTGAGGTTTCTTTTTTTTTATTTATTTGCACTGGTTGACTAATTACTAAGGAGTACAGAGGACGGGAGTAGAATGACAGCACCTGGGGTTTGAACACTCAGTAGCTGCCTGAGAGGAGAGGTGATGTCTGAGCATGTGCGACCAGGACTGAGAAGCTCTCAGCCCTGGTCGTATCCCCTGGAGATGAGCTGTAAACAATGGATCACTAAAGGAGCAGCTAAGACAAAAACGGTCCAGAATTTTTAATAATGATGAATGGTGAAAATGTTTATTATTTAATTTACAAACTTCCTACGTCAATTTTACTTCGTGGCAAAACCCCTTTAAGAACAAACCTATAGTCCCTATTCTGTTCATAACCTAGGAATTACATGTATTAATATTCTACAAGAGTGTACAAGCGATCGTGACCCTTAGTGGTCAAATACCCTGAAGGGACTAAAAGTAACAACAAATGTTGGAATATACAAACAGTTGAACCCAGAAGTTTCCCTCCACTGTATAAAAAGCCCCATCTGCAGGTTTTTCTCACTCTCTGACATGAAATCGGAATAAACCTTCCCCGTTTTAGGTCAATTAGGAACCAAAATTATTTCTATTTGCCAAATGCAGAATAATGAGAGAGAGATAATTTTTAACGGTATGTTTATTACTTTCTGCAAAGTCAAAAGTTTCCATACACTGGGATTACTATGCCTTTAAACAATTTGGGGCCGCCCATATGATGAGGTCATGTCTTTGGAAGCTTCTGATAGGTTTATTGGCAACATCTGAGTTAATTAGAGACACAACTGTGGATGTATTTTTTTTAATACACACCAGTAACACACTGCTTCTGTGTGTAACATCATGGGAAAGTCTAAAGAAATCAGCCAAGATATCAGGAAGAGAATTGTGGACTTGGACAAGTCTGGAACATCCTTAGGTGCAAATTCCAGATACCTGAAGGAGCCTCATTCATCTGTACAAACAATTATACACAAGCACAAACAAGATAAGAATGTCCAACCAACATACAGCTCAGGAAGGAGATGGGTTCTGTGTCTCAGAGATGAACATGCTTTGGTCTGACATGTGCATATCAACCCAAGAACAAATATAAAGACCTTGTGAAGATGCTGGCGGAAGCTGGTAAGATTGTGTCATTATCCACAGTGAAACGAGTACTGTATCAACATGGGCTGAAAGGCCTCTCTGCCAGGAAGATGTCATTACTCCAAAAGAAACATATAAAAGCCAGATTAATGTTTGCAAATGCACAGGAACAAAGACCTACATTTTGGAGACCTGTCCTGTGTCTGCCGAAACTAAAACTTAACGGTTTGGCCATAATGAGCATCGTTATGTTTGGAGGAAAAAGGGAGAAGCTTGGAAACCTAAGAACACCATCCCAACTGTGAAACACAGGGGTGGAGGCATTATGTTGTTGGGTTGTTTTGCTGCAGGATGGACTGGTGCACTTCTCAAAATAGATGGAATCATGAGGAAAGAAGATTATGTAGCAGCACTGAAGCAACATCTCAAGACATCAGCCAGGAAGTTAAAGCTTGGGCAGAAATGGTTCTTCCAGATGGACAATGACCCGAAGCTACTGCCAAACTGGTTACAAAGTGGCTTAAGAAGAACCAAGTCAATGTTTTGGAGCGACCATCACAAAGCCCTGATCTCAAATCTTGAAAATGTATGGGCAACGCTGAAAAGGCCGGGGCGAGCAAGACAACTTTTTGATCACTTTTATTCCAATTTTTTGGGGAAGTGAAATGACCCCAAAACCCCCCCTCCCCCCCCCAACAATTTTGGCATTCGGAATTATTTTCTTCTACGGTGTTCGACGCACGGGCTAAATTATGTTATATTTTAATAGATCAGACTTTAATGTACTTTAATGGACGTGGAGATACCAATTATGTGTACATATTTTATATGATTTTTAAAATTCCAAAATGAGGGCTGTTTTGAACTTTGAATATTTTCTATTTTATTTTTAAAACTTTTTTGAAATATATATTTTTAACACGTATATTGGTTGTTTCCCCGCTTGTACACCTTTTGGAATTAGTTAGATAATGCAGAAGGGTGTACCAGATGGCGCTTCTATCACTTCCTGCCTGAGGCAGGAAGTAATAGGAGCTATAACATGGCAGCTATGGAAGCCTTCATTAGACTTCCACCTGCCATGGCAATTGCTCGTCATTCCACAATCTCATTGCGAGGGGGGTGACTGGAGCGCAGGATCGGTCCTCGTTCATTTAGATATTGCTGCTACCACCGCTAAGGGTCTGCCCACACGGCAAGGTTTTTGGTCGGATTTTCAGACAGTTTTCGGAATTGAAAGCTGACTGTCAACCATCCACAAGGACTTTGATAGAAAATCTGTTCAGTAGTCTACACTGAGCGGATGTTCAGCCAGAGGGTTTTTTTACACTGCCGGTACGAAAAATTTAGAACATGCTCAATCTTCCGTCCAGTTTCCGGGCAAAAGATGTGCAATTTTGCAGGAGTCAGAGTCGTCATAAAATGGACCGACTCCCAAAATATATAATAAGTTGGTCTAGTTAGTTCGATGCAAAGTGCAAGAGGAATTGGGTCCAACCGGTGCTACTGCTCCCATATCTTCAGCCTCATCACATGAGGAGTGTCACGGCGTTCGGCGCGGCGGCCGTCCCCTGGCGCTTACGGGGTCCGGCGCGGGTGCCGCGCTGCCCGCAGCCGTGCTCCTTCTGCCTCTGGGCAGGATACCCCGTACTCACCAGTCCCCGCTCCTGTCTCCGGCTCTGACAACCGCCGTGCGCGTGCCCGTTGCTTAAGGTGCGGGCGCGACGGCTGGACTGGATTTAAAGGGCCAGCGCGCCGTTAATTGGTTATTGACGGCCGCTGGTCCTATATAAGGTATACGCCCCCAGCACTCTCTGCCAGTTTGTTGGTGTGCTTACCATGCGTCTAGAGTGTATTGCAGTTCTGTCCTGACTATCCGTGCACCAGTCCGCCTGCTTACGTTTGATGACCTTGCCTGTTTGCCGCCTGCCCTGACCGTCTGCCCGTCTCTGACCACGAACCTCTGCCGCCTGCCCTGACCTTCTGCCTGCCCACGACTACGATTCTCGGACTACGATTCTGTACCACACTGCACCTCGGCCGCCACCGCAAGCAAGTCACATCAGGGGGGACGACCTGGTAGCCTCACGCCGCAGCAAGTCCATCCCGCTTTGCGGCGGGCTCTGGTGAAAGCCGGGGGCTACTTAGACTCCGTTCCCTGGCGTGGCTTATACCATCGCTTGCGGTGGTCCAGCGAATCCACCAAACCCGTTACAGTACAAACTGGCCATGGATTCCGCCAGGGTACCCTTGCCCGTTCTCCGGGACGTCTCGACGGCTGTCGCCCAGCAGTGCCAGCGTATTGACCAGCTAGCAGCCATGATGCAGAACCTTGCTGCCCGTCTACAGCTGCCTCGCCAGCACCAGTTGCACCCGTACCAGGACCTTCTCTGCAACTGCCGCTTCCATCACGCTATGATGGAGATCCCAGGAAATGCCGTGGCTTCATCAGTCAATGCTCCATCCACCTGGAGATTTTGGGGCACCATTTCCCCACCGAGCGGGCTAAGGTGGCCTTTGTTATTAGCCTCTTGTCGGGGGAAGCCTTGGCTTGGGCCACCCCGCTATGGGACCGAGGAGATCCGCAGACGGCAAATCTACAAGCCTTCCTCCAGGGGTTCCGCAACGTCTTCGAGGAACCTGGCCGCACCTCCTCCGCGGCGGCGGCTTTGCTCCGTCTCTGTCAGGGCGACTCCACAGTGGGTCACTACTCCGTGCAGTTCCGCACCCTTGCCTCTGAATTGAAGTGGAATAATGAGGCCTTGGTGGCAACCTTCTGGCAAGGTCTCTCGGGCCATATTAAGGATGAGCTCGCTGGTCGGGACCTGCCGTCCACTCTGGATGAACTGATTCAGTTGGCCTCCCGAATAGACATTCGGTTTGCGGAGAGACAACAAGAGCTCCGTCTTCAACGGGAGGTCGCCCATCCACGCCGGCTACCACGTTTGGCTCCCGTCTTTCAAAATTCTACAAATCGAGAGAGCCCACCTGTCCCAGGAAGAATACTCGCAGCGTCGCCTGAGAGTTATGCTTCTACTGTGGCGGTTCTGGCCACTTCATTGGGGACTGTCCGGTGTGTCCAGGAAACCTGCGCACATTAGGGTTCGCAGGAGTGGCGTCCCTAGGTGTCTGTGCAGCATCTCTCCATCTGACCATTTCCGTACTCTGTGGAATTTCACCGGACAGCACCTTCCAAGCCACCGCCTTCCTTGATTCGGGGTCCGCTGGGAACTTTGTCAGCCAGGCTCTGGTCTCCAAGTTTCGTCTCACGCCCATCTTGTTGGTGTGCCACGCCCTTCAAAAAGCCACACCCACTCCACCTAACTGCTGAACGGCTTTGGAAGAAAGCCAGGTAGATGCCCTTATAGCCAGGTAGTAGCCCCCCATAACCAGGTAGTGCCCCTTACAGCAGGTAGATGCCCCCTTGTAGCCAAGTAGATGCCCCCTTGTAGCCAGGTAGAGCCCCCTTGTAGCCAGGTAGAGCCCCCTTTGTAGCCAGGTAGATGCCCCCCTTTGTTAGCCAGGTAGTTGCCCCCTTTGTTAGCCAGGTAGATGCCCCCCTTTGTTAGCCAGGTAGTTGCCCCCTTTGTTAGCCAGGTAGATGCCCCCCTTTGTTAGCCAGGTAGTTGCCCCCTTTGTTAGCCAGGTAGATGCCCCCCTTTGTTAGCCAGGTAGATGCCCCCTTTTGTTAGCCTGGTAGATGCCCCCCCTTTGTTAGCCTGGTAGATGCCCCCCTTTGTTAGCCTGGTAGTTGCCCCCTTTTTTAGCCAGGTAGTTGCCCCCTTTGTAGTCAGGTAGTTGCCCCCCTTGTTGTAGCCAGGTAGATCCCCCCTATAGTTAATACAAATAAAATAATAAAAGCCACTTACCTCACCAGGCTCCCTGCAGCTCCGGACATCTCACGGCCGATCTCCTCAGCGTCGCAGGGGGAGTGAGTGCAGCCGCGCGTCACACCCCCTGCGACGCTGATCTGCACAGTGAGACGCGCCGGGCAGGTGAGCGGCCGCACCAGCGCTACTCTGGTGCCGCGGTCATTTAAAGAACCCCCGCTGCCTGCCGGCGGCCGGAGGTTCACCAACTCTGCCGGGGTGGCGGGGGGGACCCCCATTAGCGGGACCCCACCGCCAAAAGCGGGAGAGTTGGCATGTGTGAGCTACGCCGTTGCACATACCACAAGTGTTGAGACTGTGAGTAAAGCCTGCAAGACTCCAAGCTGAAGGGTCTCTGCGGTTACTTCCTCATCGGCGCACTACATGTCCCAGTGATGCCTGACAACCCCAGCATCCACCCACATCTGCTACCCAGGTGTACCCGCCTGACACATGGTAACTGCATCACTGCAGGAGTAGATTTGCTTTTCTGGTGCAGAGTCCACTATAGGGCGCATTAAATTTTCCCAGGGTTTGAAACACCAGTCGCTGTATATGGTATTGAGTTCCAGTGCAGGATACAGCAGAGCTGGAAAGGTTACACCCCATTATCAGCAGGGCGTAGTGATCGGGCTGTGGGCACTATTCCATCAGAGTCAGCTAGAAGTTTCCCCATTCTGGAGAAGTTACTTATGCTATAGCCTTATCATCATTACTTATGTTGTAACCATTTATTTTTAGGATTTTGAAACAGGTTTGTTCAGGGTGTGTTAGGTGTCAACTCTACGGGAACCGATCCAAGGAGGTAAAATGCCTATAATTTAGTACAAAATAGTTCGTAATATAAAAATCAAGCCAGCTCGCCTGCAGGTGCGAGGGAGCACGGTTAAAACCAGGATGTCACTGGGCATTGGAATGTCCAAGATAGACCAATTTTGGTCAAGGAACCAGCACCAATTAAAAAAAAAAAAAAAAAAATGTTTAACTCCGAATCCATTAAAATAACATGGTCAGAAAAACGTGGAGCTGACGCGTTTCGGGTGCACCACTTTTAAAGGTTTTATCACGAAGGCATTTCATGTCTGGTTTGTCCTGCTTCTGCTTTCAGTGTGTTCAAAACGAGGTGTGTTTATTTTGGTTTTTTTTTTGTTGTTTTTTTTTTAAACATAATTTTTATTCAAAGTTTTAAATATATAAACAGAATTGGGCACAAGAGAAACAAGGTAGCGTCAGCTTACAACAAACAAAACATACAAAATATATATGTCATCATAGGAATAAAAAAGTAAATCTTTAACAGAGATATCAGTCACAATATAAATCCACAAATAACCTATATATAGACAATAGAGATAACGCAATTATGAGGTAACGCTGAGACTCTATGCACTGGCAAATAATACAATGCTAGCCAAAAAAAAAAATAAAAAATTAGCACAAAACCAAAATAAACCATAAACTATAACCTGGCACTTGGGTCATATTAATATACTAAATCGGTTTAACCAGGGCGATGGTTAGACAAAATTCTTATAGAAAAATTTAAGCCCCTGAACCCTAGGAGCCATCCAAACCAGATCACAATATAAATCACAGAAGCAGCATCCAGTTTATATGTTGATCTAGTCAAACAAAGGTCTGTGTATATAAGGCAGTGTGAGCAGTTAGGGTGCGTTCACACGGCAAGTGCCAAATACCGGTCATTTTATGCGACCGGTATTTGCACTGTTTTGCAGCCGTCCCCACAGCCGCGGGGGAGGGGGGGGGGTCTCCACGATGAGCGGAGAAAAGCCCTCCCCCTTCACATTGAGATGCACATATTCGAAGAATGTGCAAGCTCAATGTTTTTCGGGCGGCCCGCGGGCGGAAAACCCGTGCAGTGGGGACTGCTGCACGGGTTTTCCATAGCGCCCCCTTTTGCTCATTTTTTGCCGGTTTTTCAGCCGGTCTGCAAAACCGCAAACCGCCTGCAAAACCGGCCGAAAACCCGTGCAGTGGGGACAAGCCCTTACAGTGTAGCTGAGTGGTTAGCACTTCTGCCTTTCAGCATAGGTTCTAGGTTCAAATCCCTGCAGGAGCCAAACGTGGATGTTTTTTTTTCCCTCAATGTACATGCCTAATTGAGGTTAATTCTTATTATTTGCACTCTTTCACTAATTAGTAGTACAGTGGACAGGAGTAGATTGACAGCAGGTGGGGATGATCACTTGCTCAGCAGTGAGTATGTGTGATTACTACGGAATAGACTGACAGTAGCTGCTTGTGGGGCCAGATAAGATCTACTGTGGAAGGTTGGTATTCATTCTTTGTATCTATTATTAATTAATTGCAATCTCCAACTCTGTGACAGTACTTTGTTGCCAGGTGAAGCCTGGAGATTCTTGGGGGAAAATGCGTTGGAATTGTTTTAATTATTGTCTTTGGTATTTGATTGGAGGAATTGTGTAGATACTGTTGTCTGTGATCTATTGGATACCTTGATCTAGCTTTTGTTTTTCCATTTTGTTCTGGCATCTGCTTGAGGTGAATATAGGGAATAATAGGGCTTGATAGTCAGGATTAAGTTCTGGTTGGGGACACCCTTATCGGGACGGGTATCCCAATATTCTTTTTGGTAAGAAGGGATTACGGCAGCAGAGACGCCAGGCATATTTGATGATCTGGTAAAGGGTCAGGATCGCTGTGGTTCCTTGTCCATGATTTACAGGAGATTATGTGACAGAGTGCTCGCACCAATTAAGGAATCCTGTTTTCGTTCGTGGGAAAGGGAGTTGAGAGACGCCGAGATCCAGCAAAAAATCAGAGTAGGGTGGGGGAAAATTAGAGCTTCTATTATTAACGAAAACTGGAGGGAGATGTTCTTCCGCTTGGCTCACAAAGCCACTTATGCGTTTAATCTTCCGTTAAGAAATGCCCCTGTGCACTATCTCAGGGAATGTCCCAAATGTAAGCTACAGAAGGCAGACCTGTTACATGGCATTGCCCGAAGCTAAAGACATATTGGGATGAAATTCTGTTGCTGATTAGAGAGGTGTGGAATGTGGAGGTGCGGAGTGATCCTATCAGCACGATCTTCCATTATATCCTTGCAAACAACAACAGGACGGGAGAGACTCCAGCCTTAATAAATCACAAGGGGGTGCACACGTTATTACTGGTTGCAAAGAAGTGTATCCTAAGACATTGGTTGGAGGAGAGTGTCCCGACAAAGGATGAAGCTATCCTTTTGATCAAGAGTTTGCTAACCATAGATAGGATTGAGGCGGAAACAAATAAGAGCTCTTTATCTGAGAAGTTCTTTAAAAAGTGGAAGAGTTTTATAGTTAAATCTTTTTCAGATGAAGAGGTAGGGGCGCTGATGGATCACTTTCGCACTTCTGATTGCTATCTCAGGGAAAAGTTGGCTGGGTCCTTGGCCAGACTAGAGGTAGGGGACGATACATGACCAGGGAACATATAGGTTGTCTAAGATAGGGAAGAAAGGTTACAAGAGAGGAATTCCCACACTGGGTAGGTGATCTTATCATTTGAATATTCCTTGTTGAGGAAAGGGTGGTTTCATAACATTTTGGGTGACAGATTTTTCCATTTCCAGGGTGGGTGGTAGGGGAGGGGCTTTATAGGGATTGTTTAAGATTGGCTCAGTTTATTTTTTATGGGTGTTATTATAATTAAATGGAGAAGTGTAAGTGTTAACAGAGCATTTAAACATTACATATTGAAGTGTTATTTGTATATTGCGATGTGATTGTTTGTAAAGGATGACATTTTTCTTCTCAATAAAAATCATCGTTCTAAAAAAAAAAAAAAAAAAGAAGGGATTACATTGTTGCTTAGGAGTGAATCGAAGATGCTGCCCGCTCCTTGTGCTGCCATCACTGCCTTTGCCTGCATCCTCTTGGAAAGGTGGAGAGCTGGTCCTTCTGTGTCCAGACCTTGTCCGTCCCTGCTCACTATGTCTAAGGTCTCGTAGGTCACACAAAATTATGTGGCAGGCCAGATTTGTCCCACGGGCCTTGACTTTGGCTCATGTGCTCTATAGGTTTGGAAATAGGAAAGAGTAGGACCAGACTAACTGTATATTGGCAGTATGGTGATTTATTTATGGGGATAGCGACTAAACTCATACCTTTTGGCCTGTCTCCTTTACCCATCCCCCAGCATAGGAGTCAAAAGCCACATCACTAGCACATATTGATTGGTCTGGTGGACAAAGAATGGTCAACAGCTCAGTAGCCATACATGTGCAGATGGGACTATACTGGCTATAGTCAGGGCAGGTTTAGCAATGGTTGACCCTTTACAGAGTTAAAGGGGTTTTATCATTACATTAAATGGTCTTCAGAATAAGGGGACAGTGAAAAATTGGATGTCATTTGCAGAGCTGTCTTTTTTTCACTGTCTTATCTCAGTTTTCTATAAACACTGTTCCCCAGTGCCGGTCGGATCCACCTCCTTTCATTTCATTGGCTGCCGGATCTACTAATTTACATTCTGTCTGGCCCCCGGTCGTATTTACGGGAGTGCGCATTCCCGCCTCTCTCACTCAGAATAAGGGACCGGCAACATTTCACTCTGCACAGCCAGCAGCTCCACAGTAACACTGAAGCTGCTTCTACAATCAGAAAACAGCAGAATTGTGCTCAGTGCCTAATGCTCCTGCATGTAAACATAGAAAGGAGACAGATCTGTGCTGCTCTGGATGAGTTCATAGAAGACTTCAACTGGATTCAACTGTAACAAACCTCCAGCTGTGAGAGGAGAAGAGATCAGTGCTCTGAGTTCATAGAAGACTGTCTAGACTGAATGCAGGGCTGTGGTATGTAAGCAAACAGCTCTTACAAAATAAGACTGCATAAGAGAACCACGTAATAAAGACAAGGGGGGGGGGGAGAGCAGGATGTCCCTCCTATGATCTCAAACAAATACACGACCGAGCGAGACAAACAGTGAAGGGGGATGATGTCACCCCCCTTTCATTAAAGAAAACCCGCTGGGGGGGGGAAGAAACCCCCCTATTTGGGGAGCTGGGGGAAAATTAAACTACAAAAAATAACGAACTATGAAGTGATAAATCCCTTTTAATTTGCGCCCATCCAACTGTAAGGGGGTTTAACTGTCAGATTGTTAGGGTTTAAAATGAAAGGACAGTCCCTTGCAAAGAATTGGCCATCTTGAACTTTTAAACCTTTTCGCCCATTTCAGGCTTCAAACAAAAAAAAATTTAAAATTTTTTTGTGAAAAATCAACAAAAGGGGGAACACAGTTGTGAAGGGAACATATTTATTGGATATTTAAATTTTTGAAAAAAATAATCAAAACGAAAAAGGGGGCGGCGATATTTTTGGGCCCCCCTTTATTTTCAGTGCAGCAAACTCACCCAGAAGTTCAGTGAGGATCCTGAATGATCCAATATTGTCCTAAAGACTGTTGTGATAAATATAACCCACCTGTGTTAATAAATTTCCGTTAAAGCACAACTGTGATAGTCCGGGTTTTTTTAAAAGCAGAGAGAGCATCATGAAGACCAAAGGGAACACACCAGCGTCCTAAACTGTTTTGGAGAAGTTTAAAGCCAGATTTGGATACAAAAGTTTTTCCCAAAATTTTAAACATCCCAAGGACAGTGCAAGCGATCTTTTGAAAGGAAGGAGTATCAACCATGAAAATCTCCCAAGACCCGCTGTCCCTCTAAACTTTCATCTCAAACAAGGAGAAGACTGATCAGAGATGCAGCCAAGAGGCCCTGACACCTGGATAATCAGAGATTACAGTGAGGTGGGAGAGTTGTCCAAAGGGCAACAATCAGGCACGCAAAAATCGGGCCTTTAGGGAAGAGTGGAAAGAAGAACCCTTTTTTTAAAGTATCAAAAAAAGTCTTTTTTAAAGTTTGCCATTTCCCGGTTCCGGCCCCCGAATTAGGGAGGTTGTGTGAGAGCCCGTCCCCCCCCGGGCCCCAACTTTGTCTATCGCTACATACAGCTGCAGAGGTTGTGCGGCAGCTACAAAGATCCTCCTGCGGGGGCCCCGGGTGAGTGATCTCCCGCTGTCTCCGTCTACTGCGGCTCCCTCAGAGAGCGGGGAGGAGGAGGCACCCCCCCCCACCCGCCCGGGGATAGCCCACAACTGTCTGTGCTGCTCTGGCAGCTCCCACGCACGTCTCTTAACCCCCCACATCCCGCACTGCAGTGAGTTCAATGAACAATACAGCCACTAGATAAGTGTACGGGTATCCAGCACCTTGCAAAGGATATCGGCCAGCAAGATATAAAAATTTTATTTAAGCGTATAAAATCAAAAGAAAAAAAGGTCACGAAAAAAAGATAAAGCACTCCCAGTCACAATTTGGAAAAATGCTTAGTGGCACGGCATAACAAGAAAATGCCTGACGCTTTTGGGGTTAAAGAAAAAACACCCCCTTATCATAGCGAAAACATGTAGGAATGAGATGATACTTTAACACATGGCAAAATGCAAATTTGGAAAAGCTTAAGTATTAACCAATGGCTATGGCTTAAAAAGATTCCTACCTTGGTAAAGCCCATGTGTACCGCCTGGGGGAACAGGGAAGCATTCGTGGGGGAAATGCCATCGATGCTTCCGTATGCGCAGAAAACTCCGCGACAAGAAGGGAAAACCCCCCAAAGGGGGCCAGGCATGCGCAGGGAACGAACACGTACCGGAACACCGAACCACAAAATTTAACACTGATCAGTTTTAAATTCTGGGTTCGGTGTTCCCCCTATGTGTCGCTTCCGGCATGCCTGGCACTTTGGGCGCTTTGCCCTTCTTGTGCGGGATTCTTTGGCCCCCGGAAGCTCGATGGCTTTTCCCGCCCACAAGTTTCCCGGTGCTTCCAGACGGGGGTACCATGGACTTCTCAAGGTAGGAATTTTTTTAACCCATACCTTTGGGTTAATCACTTAATGCTTTTCCCCAAATTTGCATTTTAGCCATGTAAAAAGTTTTTAAATTTTCCCCCCCCCCCCACCACCGCTATGAAGGCATGTTTGTTCTTTAACCCCAAAAACGCTCACGCATTGTCTCTGTATGCCGTGCCACAAAGCATTATTCCCAAAATTGTGACTGGTGATGCTTTCTTTTTGCTCGTGATTTTTTTGTTTTGTGATTTTACCGCTTAAATAAATTTTGCATACTTTGCTGGCCCTATCCTTTGAAAGGGCTGGATACCCGTACACTTATTAGCGGGCATATTGCCATACGGGTTTGTGCTCGTGCACCATTTGCAATTACAAGGAGTACTCTTGGCTGGCCTGTTTCTACCATTGTACACAATACAGCCACTGCCTGCCGTCTCAGGCTGAAGTAAACAGTGTAATCACTGCCTGCTGACCCCCGGCCTCACACTGATAAGCCTGTGCCTCTGCACTCAGCACACTGCCTCACACTGATAAGCCTGTGCCTCTGCACTCAGCACACTGCCTCACACTGATAAGCCTGTGCCTCTGCACTCAGCACACTGCGTCTCCCTCAACGCGTCTCCCTCAGCAGATAACAGCCCCAGCATTTTCTAACGGGAGGGGCTCAGGGGGCGATCCCCTGCACCCTCCCCGAGACCTCCAACACTCCGTCTACACGGGCCCTCCTCTGAGCTCCACACCATCTTCTACGATTGGGCGACATCTAGGGGCGTCGCGGGGAGCACCTACCCCCGCTCTCTTTGCATACAACCTTCCATCCATTTACCCTGATTCTACCTCTCCTGTCCCAGCGAGGGACCCTTTATACTGACTATGGGAAAATCAAAGCCAATAAAGTACCAAAGCCCCCCAAATCAATCAATCCCTCCAACAATATCAAAACAACAGGGGCGCCCCAGAGTACGATACCCCCCGGGTCCGCCTTACCCTCCCAATACCCCCCGCCTCTTCCCAATTACATCACTGAACTGCCATGTTGAAGAAGGCGACGCTGATGCTCTACGGGGGATTACAAGCGCCGGGCCGTTATTGAGCAAAAAACATGACACCGGATATTCAGGGACCGGGCGGCCACCATTCTCCACTCCCCGCCATGTTCACCCAGATCCGAAATGACTCAATGACACAATCAAAAACTGGAAAAAAATACTCTCGCCTTCAGGAGGGGGAAAAGGGCTTTTAGAATATCCAACCACCATTGCAAGCTTAAAGCCGCAACCTCCGGCTTTTTGAGAAACTTGAGGACCTTGAAAAGGGGTCGCGCTGCAATAACCTGCACATAGTGGGGGTCCCGGGAATTTAGGGGCCGAGACCTGCATTCTCTAGCGAACCCCGGGATTCCAGAACTCCTGGGCCTTTCCTCACCCGCCGTGTTGAAGAGACCATCGCTTTGGGGCCCGACTTGCGATCACCTCCAACTGTGACCCAAACCCCAAAGCCTGCACCCTTTGCGGGAACTCCAGGGGCGTGATGTAAAATATCTGGATTTCAATGATAAGGGGGCCCCATCTTCCCCCTTCAAAAACCCATAAACCCATGGGGGTAAAAGGCACGAATCCTCATTTTTCGGGAGATTCTCGTTGGGGTTTTTCCAAGAAACGCGGGGCTTTCACCCAACATGTGAAATTCTCCTTGCCTCCCCCAGCTACACCCCGGCTTCCACCCGATGGCCATGCCCCGTTTTTACATCACCGTCCGAAGCAAAAAAGGGGCCCGAGTTATCATTCTTCAACATCTGACCATGCCCCATTTTCATCTCCGAACTCTTACCAAAAAGGAAAGAGGCGATACTACTGGACTGAATTTCCCATCATCAAATCCGTGCACCTCAAAGTGCTTCTCCAAAGCCCCACCCACGTCCAACTGGCAAAGGGGACCTGAGACGCTGCTTCAAATCCCTGTACCCTTTTTCTTTCCTATTCTTTATTTTTTAACTGGGTTTTTCATCCCAACGACGCTTAATTTTTCATAACTTGTTTTGAAACTATCTGCAATAAAACGGGGTCTCTTGTGTTTCAATCAAGCATTTTGGGGTGCCCTTTTATGTCCCCCCCTGTACCACTGTGTTTGGGGGTCCGGGGGGGGGGCAATCAGTATTTGCTTGTCTACTTTTTTTGTTTTTTTTCTCTCCCTACATTTTGGAAAAAGGAATTTCGTGGCACTTTTTTTGTTGGAGTCCTTTGGGATTTTGGCCCTTCCCCAATTGGCTTTCGTTACTTTTCTTTTGGTTTTTTTTGGCACTTTTTGGTCTGCGTGTTACTTTTTTTCCCACCCGAAAGTATGCTGAGGAACTGATTGGGCCCAAAGTCTTCCTCGGGGTGAGTCGCCCTCTTTGTCCTTCCCCCTTACTTACTTCTCATTACCCATGAAAATTGCACATAGTCCGGGGAAATTTAAGGATTAGATCCCCTTCAAAAGAATTATGATCTTGCGCCCCCTTTTAAAAGATTAAAAGCAGATTTTGCTTTGCCCAAGAGACCACCTAAGGAACCTGACTTTTTTCCCCTTAACTTTGGGGGGTTTGGGCATCCTGGGGTCTCCATCGAAAAAAAAAAATTGGGGTAATTATTTTGATCCACAAAGACCTTTCCCACTCATCTTGAGTCATCACATGACAGAGGGCAGAGGATAAAGATCCCCTCTGAAAATTTTCCCAAATGACGAAATGTCTCTTTAAAATGTTATGGCCCTAAAAAAACCCAAAGGGGGGCTTTTTTTAAAACCCCTAACTGACAAATACCACGATCCCCGGCCACGTAAATAGTGGGAGGGGAAAATTTAACTTTTAGTCACCCCCTGGAAATAGGAAACTTCCCGTTCTGTCTCTCTTTCCAAAAATCCCCCTACAATCCCCTTTATCAACCAATTTTCTTGCGATGCTGTTTAACGGATGCTTGGGATCACTTCACCCAGACGGTAGAGAGTATCCTTCTTTCTCACCTCACAACTCTTGGGGCCAATAGACTATTTTCCTACTTTTCCCTCAGCTTATGCAGAGAGTAGAGTCCCGCGAGATAAAGATTTTGGGGATCTCTGACCATTCCCCCCTATTTTTTTTCCAAATTTTAAATCACCCCCAGAGGGGCCGATTTTTTTGGCGTTTCCCATCTTATCTCTTGGTGATGAAGATTTTGTGATTCCTCCCTGGGTGTGGCTTGAATTCCTGCGAGATAGCCCGTGGAGGTAGGGTCCTGTGTCCTGTGGAGATGGCCAAAGCGGTCATGAGAGGGCCCCTACTGCCCCTACCAGCAAAAAGGGAAAACAATCTCTGCCCCCAAAATTTAAATCCTTGGGGGAGCAGCTTAGACGGCCTACACTACTTTTT
This sequence comes from Phyllomedusa bahiana, assembly GCA_025379985.1. Lineage (NCBI taxonomy): Eukaryota > Metazoa > Chordata > Amphibia > Anura > Hylidae > Phyllomedusa > Phyllomedusa bahiana. Next base: position 23,537 of record JAODAL010006278.1, on the reverse strand, counting down.
CTCCAATCCCTCCCCCTCCCCCTTAAAAACCCTTTGGGTTTAAGCAAAACGATTATGACAGATGGGGGGAAAACCCGGGATCTCGAAGCGTTCAGCTTTTAAAACTAAATGTTCAGAATGGGGAAAAAGGCTGGGAGGATTTTAGCCCAATTTTGCAAAGGGCACAAACCAATTTACCATATAACCCAAAAAGATTCAGACGGGAATAACCACATTTGGGCAGGCCCAACAATGTTCTTAGGACTTTTACCCCCCCTAATACTCCCAAAAACCCCCGAACCCGAAACCCCCAACCTGGTTTTAAAACTTACTCTCCCAACTTTGGGCCCACGAAGATAAAATCTTCTTAACAAGCCGATATCCCTAGAGGAGATAACAAAACGATTTAAAAAACCTAGGGAACAAAAAGGCGCCCGGCCCGAGGGGTTTTTCCCCGAATTTTATAAAATGCTTTCTAAAGAATAACCCCCTTATTAACGAAAATCTAAAGATTTATGTCAGGGTCCCCCCATTTCCCCCGGGACATCAACACTGCTCACATAAGGTAAACCGAAACCGGGGAAAGGAGCCTCTCTCCCCTCTCCTATCTTCCAATATCCTTATCAAAGTAAACCAAAATAATCCTAAAACTTTTCAGACAGATTGGCGCTCATCCTCCCCAAACTTATTTCCCTGGAGAAACAGGTTTTTTTCAAAGGGAGGGCACGGTCTCCAATTCCACAAATTAGCGTGCTGTTGAGATTAAAGTGTCCCACCCCGGGGGGCGACCGCCCCAGTGTCCCGTCGGGGGGGGGGGGCAGAAAAAGGTTGGGGGGGTCGGCGGGGAAAAGGGGAGTGGTTTTGACGGGGTTAGGTTTTCCACTTTTCCCTTTTTATTTTATAGCCAAAAACCCCACCTTTTTCTATGGGGTTTAGAGGGGGGGGGTGTCAAGGGGGGGGTTTATACCTTTATTTTTCTGTTGTTTTGGGGTCTTTTCCCAAATTTGGTTTTTAGGGGCCCAGGGTTTTCTCCCTCTTTGTGTTTTTCTTTTTGGGTTTGTGGTTTTGGGGGGGGGTTCTGCTTTGGGTTTTTCCGGGGGGGGTTTTAAGGTTGTGTAATTGATTTTTGGTTTTCCCCTTCCCCCTTTGTTGCATTTTTGTATTTTTTTTTGGCCTTTTTTAAAAAATTTGGGTTTTATGGTTTTCCCCCTTTAATCACTTTTCCCCATTTTTTTAAAATTCAAAGGCGGGGGGGGGGGGGGAAGAGGGGAAAATTCCCTTTTTTTGAAAAAGCCCTGTTAAATGTTTTCCTTTTTATCTTTTCTGTTCCGTTTTTGTTAAAGAAAATTAATTTTCCCTTTTATTTTTTTTTCTTGGGGGGCAAAAAGGGGCCAGGGGGGGGGCGTGGGGTTTTCCCCTCCCAGGGCTTTCCCCCCCGGGGGGGGGGGGGTTTGGGGGGGGGGGGGGGGGGGAAAACCCCCACCCCCCAAAATTCTAACCCCCTTTTTTATTTTTAAATTTTCCCCCGGCCCCCAAAAGGGGTTTTTTTTTTTCCCCCCTGGCCCCGGGCCCCAAAAAAAAGGGAAACCCTTTTTTGTTTTTTTTTTTTCCCCCAAACCCCCCCCCCGGACCCCCCCCCCCCTTTTTTTTCCCCCAAGGGTAAAATCCCTAAGGAAAAAATTTTTCCCATTGACGGGCCCCCCCAAAACCAACACCATTTGCTTCCCCCGGGCCTCCCAAACCTGCTTCATTTCAAATTTTTCTTCTCTCCCAAAGTGGCGAAACCAGTCTTCTTCTGAAAGCACCTAGGACCTGGAAGGGAGCAGATCCTTGCTGCCCTTTCCATACCAAATTAGTAGGTATCTTTTGCTCGTGGCCATCCTGAATTTCCAGTGGGATTTGAAACCCCCCGTTCAAATGTGAGAACGGGGGGGTTGCATTTCTCCCCAAATATTTGATACCGCACACCCAAAAAATGTATTCTCTTGCAGAATTTATTTCAAAAAATTTATCCCCCCCCCCCTCCCCCTTCCCGCTTTTTCGCAGTTTCCTCATTTTTCAAAAGTAAATTTTCCCATTTTTGCAAATTTTTGACAAAAAAAATTTTGATAACGTCATTGGCCCCCCCTCCCACCCACCCCTTCCTTATCTTGCTTTATCAGGGCTCGAAATAAAAAAAGTGATAAAGCTTTCCCCCAAAAAACTTCACCAAAAGGGAAAAACTGTATCCCACCGGGATATCCTTGGGGAAAAACCTACAAGGGGGGCGGGCCTCCCGTAAAATATTGTCAATGAGAAGTGGAAGGGTACCTCTTAAAATCGCTACACCATATTTGGGGTTTAATATCCCCCCCACCCCAAATGTCCCACCGTCTCACCCCATGTCCTAAATGTGATGCCCCCCGAACAATTTTATGCATAGTATCTGGGCCGTAACGCCTGCAGATTTTGGGATGAATTTGGGGAACACTCTCAATTCCCCCCTACAACGATTTAAGCCCGAACCGTCCAGCTGATTCCCCAACCTCCCAAATCACGTAAGAACCCCCGTCCTGCACATCTTTTTATTTAAAGGCCCCCAAAAATCTCTACTCTCAAATGGTTGGATTCTAATGCCCCCCGTCCAAGAAATGATTCTCCGCAAAACCACAAGATGGATAAACTGGGGCGTCATCAGAACCAAAGAGACCTCCTCTAAACCTTTAAAAAATGGGAGTTTTATAAAAACCTTTTACACCTCGGATGAGATTAGGGGAAATCATAAGCCTTTCGTTTTAAATCCTTTCGTTTACTTCCCGTCTAGGGGTCAAATGGTCGATTGGAAATTGGAAATCCCCCACTTGACCCATCTTCATCTACCCGGGTGTGAGAGCTCCTTTTTTCTAAGAACGCGATTCCCCCTATGGTTCCCCCCCACCCCCAGCCAAGGGGCCAACCCACGTATCATATATCATATTCATCTCTGATTTCCCGAGCAGCCCTGTATAACCCCCCCCTGTTAAAATGATTTTGTGTATTTTTAGACCCAAGTGCCAGGTTATAGTTTTGGTTTATTTTTGGGTTTTGGGGGCTGTCATTATTTTTGGTTTTTTTTTTGGGTGCATTGTTATTTGCCAGTGCATAGAGTCTCAGCTCTCCTCAAATTTTGTTATCTTATTGTCTATATTAATTATTTGTTGCTTTTAATTGGACGTTACTTTTTTATTCCATTATGACATAATATTTTGTATGTTTTTATTTGTAAGCTGACACTACCTTTTTTCCTTGTGCCCAATTCGTTTTTATTTTAAAACTTTGAATAAAAATTTTGTTTAAAAAAAAAAAAAATTTTGCCAAAGTCCCCGGGAGACACCAAACATGGGAAAAGGGCCTGCTCAATGAAACCAAAATCCAACTTTTGGCCACAATGCAAAAATATATGTTTGGCGAAAAAGCAACACAACTCATCCCCTGAACCCACCATCCCCACTGTCACACATGGGGGGGGCAGCATCATGGTTTGGGCTTTTCTTCACAGGGAAAAAGGGAAAATGGTTAAAATTGATGGGAAGATGGATGGAGCCAAATACAGGACCATTCTGGAAGAAAACCTGTCGGGGGCCCTGCAAAAGACCTGAGACGGAACGGAGATTTATCTTCCAACAAGACAATGATCCCAACATAAGCAAAATCTACAAGGGAAAGGGTTCAAAAATAACCATACATGCCAACTCTCCCGTTTTTGGGGGGGGGGTCCCACTTTTTGGGGTCCCCTCCCGCCCTCCCGGGGGAGTTGGCAATTCCTCCCGCCGCCAGCAGCGGCGGGGGCTTTTTAAAATTTGGCTAGCGCGCTACTCTGGCGCCGACGGGCCGCTCCTACGGGCCCGGGTTTGAAGCGGCTGCTGCGCCCGCTTCACCCCCCCCAGAGTCTCGCTGTCAGGGGGAGGCAGGAGGGATCGCTCCCTCCTCCCTCCTCCCCCTGTATGTCTTGGCGCCGGTGGTGCGCCGCACATACAGGTCAGGGGCGCAGGGAAGTGACCCGCGCTGCAGGGGAGTAACGCGCGGCTGCTCTCACTTCCCCCTGCGCCGCTGAGGAAAATCGGTTCCGGAGCTGGCAGCGCTGCAGGAGCCTGGTGAGGTAAGTGGATTTTATTATTTTATTTTTATTAGCTATAGGGGGGGCTCTGCCGCCAACAATGGGGGCACTACCTGCAACAATGGGGGCTCTTCCTGGCAACAGAGGGGGCATCTACCTGGCAACAGAGTGGGCACTACCTGAAACAGAGGGGCACTACCTGGCAACAGAGGGGACATCTACCTGGAAACCCAATGGGGGCTCTTCCTGGCAACAGAGGGGCACTACCTGGCAAAAGGGGACATCTACCTGGGCAACAGAGGGGGCATCTACCTGGAAACAAGAGGGGGCATCTACCGGGCAAAAAAGGGGCACTAGCTGGCAACAGAGGGGGCACTAGCTGCAACAATGGGGCACTAAGCTGGCAAACAATGGGGGCACCTACCTGGAAAACAAGGGGGCATCTACCTGGCAACAGAGGGGGCATCTACCTGGCAACAGAGGGGGCATCTACCTGGCAACAATGGGGGCACTAGCTGGCAACAGAGGGGGCACTAGCTGGCAACAGAGGGGGCACTAGCTGGCAAACAATGGGGGCACTACCTGGCAAACAATGGGGGCACTACCTGGCAAACAAAGGGGGGCACCTACCTGGCTACAGAGGGGCATCTACTTGGCTACAAGGGGGCATCTACCTGCCTGTAAGGGGCACTACCTGCTTATGGGGGGTTACTACCTGGCTATAAGGCATCTACCTGGCTTTCTTCCAAAGCCGTTATGCAGTTAGGTGGAGTGGGTGTGGCTTTTTGAAGGGGGCGTGGCATACCGGAAAGATGGGCATGTCCATGCAAATTTTTACCGCGCCGCACTACGCGCGCCGCCATCTAAAATCTCCTACTTTTTCATTTTCAAAAGTTGGCAACCCATCAAATAAACTGTCTCTGAAAATGGAAAGGTAGCCTCAAAGGGGCTATCCTGCCTTGTGGGGGTCAAATTATCTTAAAAAATTTAAAAAAAGGTTTCACCGAGAAAACAAATCAACGACCCTGCCCTGGGTTTCTGTGAAAGTGCTTTCTCATTTTATTCACAAAATGGTGGTTTTTTATACCCTTTAAAATAATAGTAGATAAGGAGCATCACATTACCTGGCTGTGAGGGGCTAAATGGCAACGTTGTTTATTTATAGACCCCCCTCACGCTTCCAGGAATGTCTAAACCACAGGGTGTAAACTTTTGACTAGCGCCATCTTTGGATTACACACATCTTTTACAAACTATTACAGGCAGCCAATTTTGTTTAAAAACATTAATGACAAAAAATATACCTACAGCTTTACAGCTAAAAAAGTAAAAGTCTGTGCACATCTAATATATACTTTGAAAACGTAAGCATAGGTGCACACTGAAAGGCAATGACATACATCTAATACATAAACCCAGTGGCACACTAAAGACTAAGTAAAACCTCAAGTTATATCGGAATATAGGAAATGCTTTACAGCTAAGGAAAATATGAAAAACCTGGGACTCTTAGTTTACAGTATTTGATCAAAGATTGTATTAAGCTCACCCCCCCAACACGTCAAGGGGTTCCCAGAGCAGGGTGAGTCCCCTACACTAAAACATGTTCCCTTTGCTGGGAGTCCTTTTCAGAACTGCCACTTCCCCAGGAGTGATAGGAACCTGCAATTGAATTAACCTGCACGGATTAAAATCATACATGCCAACTCCTCCCGTTTTTGGCGGGGGGTCCGCTATTTGGGTCCCCTCCCGCCCTCCCGGGGATTTTTGGCATTCCTCCCGCCGCCTGCAGGCGGCGGGGGTCCTTTAAATTACCGCGGCGCAAGAGTTAGCGCTGGTGCGCTACTTTGCGCCGCGGGAACCGCTCCTACAGGCGGGTGCAGCGCCGCAGCGGCCGCTCACCCGCCCGGCGGTCTCACTGTGCGGGGAGGAGGCAGGGGGGATCGTTCCCCCCCCTCCCTCCTCCCCCTGTATGTACGGCGCCGGTGTTTTGCGCCGTACATACAGTTCAGCGCGCAGGGGAAGTGACGCGCGGCTGCAGGGGAGTGACGCGCGCTGCTCTCACTTCCCCCTGCCCCCGCTGAGGAGATCGGGCCCGGGAGCTGGCCGCGCTGCAGGAGCCTGGTAAGGTAAGTGGATTTTATTATTTTTATTTTTATTACTTTAGGGGGCTCTACCTGGCTAACAGAGAGGGGAACTACCTGGCAACAATGGGGCATCACCTGGCAACAGAGGGGGCACTACCTGGCTAACAGAGGGGCACTACCTGGCTAACAGAGGGGGCACTACCTGGCAACAAAAGGGGCACAACCAGGCCACAAAGGGGGCACTAAACCCGGCAACCAGGGGGCACTACCTGGCTAACAGATGGGGCACTACCTGGCTAACAAAGGGGGCACTACCTGCAACAAGGGGGCACTACCTGGCTACAGGGGGCACTACCTGGCTACAAGGCGGCACTACCTGGCAACAGAGGGGGCCACTACCGGCAACAACGGGGGCACTAAACCTGGCTAACAGATGGGGGACTACCTGGGTAACAATGGGGCACTACTTGGCTAACGATGGGGGCACTACTTGGGTAACATGGGGCACTACTTGGCTAAACAGATGGGGCACGTACCTGGCTAACAGATGGGGGCACTACCTGGCCCAACAGAGGGGGCACTACCGGCTAACAGATGGGGGCACTACCTGGCAAACAATGGGGCACTACCTGCAACAATGGGGGCACTAAACCCGGCAACAATGGGGCACAACCCGTCTAACACATGGGGGGACTACCTGGCTAAAAGATGGGGGCACTACCTGGCTAAAAAATGGGGGCACTACCTGGCAACAATGGGGCACAACCTGCTAACAATGGGGGCACTACCTGGCTAACAGATGGGGCACTACTTGGCTAACAATGGGGGCACTACTGGGCTAACAATGGGGCAACTACCTGGCTAACAAAGGGGGGCACCTACCTGCCTAACAAAGGGGGGCAAACTACCTGGCTCAAATTTGGCTCTACCTGGCTACAGAGGGGGCATCTACTTGGCTACAAGGGGCATCTACCACCTGTAAGGGGCCACTACCTGGTTATGGGGGGCTAACTACCTGGCTATAAGGCATCGACCTGGCTTTCTTCCAAAGCCGTTATGCAGTTAGGTGGAGTGGGTGTGGCTTTTTGAAGGGGCGTGGCATACCGACAAGATGGGCGTGTCCATGCAAATTTTTGCCCGGGGCGCGCGTAAACGCGCCCCCACTAGAGTCTCCTGCTTTTTCACTTTCAAAAGTTGGCAACTATGATTTAAATGAGGTGGTTGAGTGCAGCAAGCCAATGGGATTGCCATCTCCCATATAGACTTAAAAATGTAAAAGTCTTTGCACATCTAATATATACTTTGAAAACGTAAGCATAGGTTTCACACTGAAAGGCCAATGACATACATCTAATACATAAATCAGTGGCACACTAAAGACTAAGTAAAAACCTCAAGTTATATAGGAATATAGGAAATGCTTTACAGCTAAGGAAAATATGAAAAACCTGGGACTCTTAGTTTACAGTATTTGATCAAAGATTGTAAAGGTGCACCGAGAAAACAAATCACAACATGCCCTGTTGCTGTGAAAGTGCTTTCTCATTTTATTCACAAAATGGTGGTTTTTTATACCTTTACATATTAGTAGATAAGGAGCAACTACTACAGGCAGCCATTTTGTTTAACACATAAATGACAAAAGATATACATACAGCTTTTACATGCTGTACTATATAGGTGTGTGCCTATTTTATATATATGTGATTTATATAATAAATAATACATTAAAATAGAGACACAAATTATCTCTCATATATATATATATATATATATATATATATATATATATATATATATAACCTTTGTTCCCATCCACAACATCTCCAGGTGTTAGAATGGCCAAGTCACAGTCCAGACCTGAATCCAATCGAGAATCTGTCGAAAGAGCTGAAAACTGTTGCTCACAAACGCCTCCATCCAACCTCACTGAGCTCCAGCTGTTCACAAACACTCTCCATCCAACCTCACTGAGCTCCAGCTGTTCACAAACGCTCTCCATCCAACCTCACTGAGCTCCAGCTGCTCACAAACGCTCTCCATCCAACCTCACTGAGCTCCAGCTGCTCACAAACGCTCTCCATCCAACCTCACTGAGCTCCAGCTGTTCACAAACGCTCTTCCATCCAACTCACTGAGCTTCAGCTGCTCACAAACACACTCCATCCAACCTCACTGAGCTCCAGCTGTTCACAAACGCTCTCCATCCAACCTCACTGAGCTACAGCTGTTCACAAACGCTCTCCATCCAACCTCACTGAGCTCCAGCTGTTCACAAACGCTCCCCATCCAACCTCACTGAGCTCCAGCTGCTCACAAACGCTCTCCATCCAACCTCACTGAGCTCCAGCTGCTCACAAACGCTCTACATCTAACATCACTGAGCTCCAGCTCCTCAACAACGCTCTCCATACAACCTCACTGAGCTCCAGCTGTTCGCAAACGCTCTCCATCCAACCTCACTGAGCTCCAGCTGCTCACAAACTCTCTCCATCCAACCTCACTGAGCTCCTGCTGCTCACAAACGCTCTCCATCCAACCTCACTGAGCTCCAGCTGTTCACAATCGCTCTCCATCCAACCTCACTGAGCTCCAGCTGCTCACAAACGCTCTCCATCCAACCTTACTGAGCTCCAGCTGCGGCCAAGGAAGAATGGGCAAGAATTTCAGTCTCTCGATGTGCAAAACTGATACAGACATACCCCAAGCAACTTGCAGCTGTAATCGCAGCAAAAGGGGGCGCTACAAAGTATTAAATTAAGGGGGCTGAATAATATTGCACACCCGACTTTTCAGTTTTGTTTTTTTTTATAAAAGTTTAAAATATCCAATAAATTTCGTTCCACTTCACAATTGTGTCCCACGTCTTGTTGATTTTTTGTGAAGAATTTAAATTTTATATCTTTATGTTTGAAGCCTGAAATGTGGCAAAAGGTTGAAAAATTCAAGGGGGTTGAATACTTTCGCAAGGCACAGTATAATGTAGTGGGGATGTGTGTCATAGTGTGTTCAGGAGTTTTGGTTACTACTGGAGGGTTAGGAAGAGTTTTATTGGCCGTGCAGTTCAGGAAGAGATAGTGTTCTGTGATTGGGGTGTTTTGAAGGTGTTAACTGAGCTTAGAATGGGGAGACCATGCTGCTGGGCAAGCAGTCAATCAGACAGCTGATGGGGAGGCGCCAGAGTTACACAGTTAAATAGTACAGTCGGTCAGCTCTGCACTCAGTTCTGTTGGTGGTTCTGAGTTGTATATACAGCTAGAAGTTGGATGAAGCAAAGAAAAAGGGGAACTCTACCTATCAGCCAGTGATAGGTAGAGAAGCCCGGGACACAGGACATCAGTCACAGTAATATCACAGTGTAGTGGATGGAAACAAAGGTTATATATGTGTGATCCTTTGTGTCTCTATTTTAATGTATTAGTTATATATACCTCATATATATATATATATAATATATATATAATATATATAATATATATACATACTAGGCACATACCTATATAATACAGCATGTAAAAGCTGTAGGTATATCTTATGTTATTAATGTGTCAAACAAAATGGCCGCCTGTAGTAGTTTGTAGAGATCGTCGTGTAAACCAAGATGGCGCCTATTCAGAAGTTAGACCCTGTGTCCAAACATTCCTAAGCTGTGAGGAGGGGTCTGGAGATAAGGACGTGCCAATAGACCCTCACATCCAGGTACTGTGATGCTTCTTATCTACAAATTTGCAAAGGTTTAAAAAAGCCACCATTTTGTAAATAAAAGAAAAAAAGCACTTTCACGCAACGGGGAAAAGGTTTGTTTTTTTCCGGTGCCCCTTTTGTTTTTTAAAAGTAATTTGGACCCCAAAGGGACAAAAATACCCCTTTGAGGCTTTTTCCCATTTCAAAAAATAAAAAAAAGGGGAACAGCAAAGTAACCCCAGAAAGAAAGGGGGCACTGATAGGAGAAAGACAAACATGCAGAGTGAGAAGCCAAGAGAGCGGAGTCGTCCAGCAGACAACAGATTAACAGGTGGGCATTTTAGAAAAATTGCTGAAGGAGTAAGGGACCCTTAGAGAGGATGGAGAGTGTCCCAAGTCACCAGTATCCTGCACGGCCAGGCCCGGACTGGCGGTTAACTTAACCGGTGGGCCGCCAGGGTCCGGGCCACAACGCCAGCTCAGAGCGCCCACCGGGGGGGGGAGCTGGCGATTCCCCCGAGTGGGCCCCGAGTGCTGGCGCCAATGTATAGCGCAGCTACAGTGGCCGCAGCGGTGTATCCGACTGGACCCCGTCCCGGGGAGGCCCCGGGCCCCCCCTCACAACAACCTGCTTACGGGTCCGGGGCCCAGCCATGAAACGATCACGGTGCCGCCCACCCCGGGCCGGTGCAGGCAGCGGCAAAACAGCCAATTTCGTTTGGCCCATTCAGCCCCCCGGGGCGCGGGCGGCAGGCGTTGTGATGCTCTTTTGCGCTGCCTCTCGGGAGCCCGCATTTAGGCTGTGAGCCCCACCCGTCGGACCAGGAGAAAAAGGGAAAGAGAAAAACAGGTATTTTTTTTTTAAAAAAACGTATTACTGGCACGGGGTTCTACCGGGTTTAAAATTACGCCCTTAAGGGGCAAATTATGAGGAAACCCTATCTACCGGCTATTACTGGGGGGCAGCCCTACCTACCGGGCTCGTTACTGGGGGCACCCCACTCCCGGCTATTACTGGGGGAAAAGGCCCCTGTCTACCTACCATATTGATGGAGGAAGGCCCGGATTACCTACCTAACTACTGGGGGCCGATGTAACTACCCCCCCTAAGGGGCCTATAACCTATTAACTGTGGGGGAAACCCATAATCCCTCCTTAGAGGGGACCCTATTTACCTACCTACAGAGAGGGCTATATAAAACCCAAGGGGGGGACTAGTATCTTTCTACATACTGTGGGGCCTTTATATTTTTCTTTTCCAAAAAAGGACCTATATAGTCACTGAGGGGCTACCGAATTGGGGTTTATATACTCTTTCCCTGCTGAATAAATCTGTAAACTTTTAGAGGGCCTATTTATCTATTTTGAGTTAAAATATAATTACCTCTTTGGGAGTCTTTATTACCTTCCTACTGGGGAGGGGGGGGGGCCTGATCCCTACCTAATGGGGGTCTCCCATTTACAGCACTTACTGATTTTTTTTAATTTTAATTTTTAGGATTAATTACATTTTTTTTGGGGACAATTCTGTGGGGGCCTTTTACTTTGGGCTTAGGGGAGGGGGAGTTTTTATATTTTGGGGAATTGATAAAAAAAGTGCTGGAAGAAAAGGACCCAAAGATGTTTTTGTGGTAAAATTCTTACAGGACGAGTAGTGAGAAAACGGACTGGCTTGCTGTCCAGACAGAAAAAAAAAGGGAAAAAGAGAACGAAACATCATGGGAAGACATTTTGAGGTTTGGGCCAAGGGAAAAGGAAAAAAGAAGAAAAAAACTCCCTCAAAGATGAGTTTCCTGTGAGCCCCTGATGTCGGGGGTATTTTCTTCTGGGGGGGGGTTGTAGGTATGTTGGTGCTTAGTAGTGTCAGTGTGGGCTTGTCCCTGATTGTAAAGCAAATGACAACCCCCGGGGGGCTGATTAGGGGGTTTTTCTGGCCCCCTTTCTTTCTTGCTTGCGTTTTGGGGGTTTACCGGGCGGATTTTGGTGGTTTTTTTTTGCAAAAGCACCAAAACGTTTTTTGAAAGAACCTTTGTAGTGTAAACTTTTTTTTTAAAATGGATTTTTGGGAACAAAGGGAAATTTAAGGGGATTTTTATGTGGGGGGGGGGTGGGGGCTTTTTTTGCCAGGGTGCTTTTTTATTCCCCTTGGCCTTTTGCACGGGGGTGGGGGCGGGGCCAGCACCTTTGCACACTGGACTGGTTCTGACAAAAAAAGGTTTGTCTTTTTTCACCCATGAAAAACACGGTGTTGCCCCATCGACGCCCCAACATTAGCTATGTAGAGTGGCCGCCATACCGACCCCCTAAAGGGCAATCAGACACCGTCAAATATATTCTTTATTAAATTTCATCATCCAAAAAAATAGCTACACAATGCATAGTATTCATCGCAATAGTACGTGTCACGTAGCAGCGGCAAAGGCAGCCATGTTCTCGACTACAGTATAGTGTTTGTTCCTTAGTGATACAGCGGAGACAAAAGAAAGAGGTCTATTAGTAAGTAATACTATCGGAAAAAACCCACTAAAACTTACGCCCTGGTGTGGCGCCGACATATACAGAAGCCATGATGTTGGAGAGGGATGCAAAATGGCACTTGTGGAAGAGAAATCTGGCTAGTGCAACCTATTGGTGACTGGCTGTCATGGTATTTGGATGGAGTGTTTTGAAGACTGAAAGAAAAAGTGGAGATCACTGTCCTAATCCCTAAATGACATAGGATATGTTCATACGGCATATTTGTGCTGCAATGCACCCAACGTATGCCCCGTAAATACGGTACGTGTGCTATGATTTTCTGTCGTATTTCCCCCGTGGTTACAAAAGACCACGGCATCTGAAAAATAGTGCTGCGGTCCCTGTTTGACCCCCGTAGGTCCCACGGTAAAAACAAACCGGGGCTGTTGCCCAATCAGCCAACGTTGTAATATATTTAAAAAAATAAAAATGTTCAGTTCAACTTTTTATTCCAATTTTTTTGGGGGATGGAAATGTCCAAAAACCCGGAAACCTCAGTTTTGGCATTTAGTTTTTTTTTTTCCCTTTGGGGCTGGGGGGTGGGGGGGGGGGGAAAAAAAGCCAAAAACAAAAAATACCCAAAGCCAAAATGGGGTTTCGTTTTTTTGGGCATTTCACACCCCCAAAAATTGCAAAAAAAAGTGTCAAAAAGTTTCACGTATCCCCAAAATTACCAAATAAAAGTATACTTCCCTAGATTGCATGGGCGCAATGCCTCCCAAAAAATTACCTAAGGGGGCATAAAATATAACGTTTATTGAAGAGCCTAAAATAAACCCACGAGTGTGTTGAAAAAATCCAAGTTCACACATACAAGAAACCCCAAAGGGGGCACAAAAAACACAACACCAATTAGTAAGGAGACTGGCATTAGAAAACCCTAGGGGAAAACATCCTTCCTAACAAAAAATGGCGTCGCACCCAAAAGGGCCCTCCCTGTCCAGAACCTTTCCCTAAATTCCTATGACACCCAGAAATCCCTCAAGTCCTGTCCCAACATGAATTTTTAGGGTGTCATAGGGTTAAGGGAAAGGTTCCCGAAGGGACACCCCATTGGGGGGATCCCTTATCGTTCGTAAGGGGGGTACAAAATTTTCCTAGCGTTTTTAGGGCCAGTCTCCTTACTAAGGGGGTTGTGCTTTTGGTCCCCCTTTTGGGATTCTTGAATGTGTAAACTAGAATTTATTTTTATTTTTTTCACACACTTATGGGTTTTAGGCTATTGAATAAAAGATGTTTTATGTCTTCCCTTATATTTTTTTTTGTTATTTCTGATTGACTAAGGGATCTTTTCAAAGCTAGAAAATATTTTTGCTAGTGGTTTTCAATTTGTACGATCAATGACCATTTGAAAGTACATCTTGTCCTGCAAAAAAACAAGCCCAATTGTGTCTATGAATAAGAACAGAAGGGGAAAAAAAAAAAAAAAAAAAATTATGGTCTTAAATAGGTCATTGGCATCATTGAAAAGCACATCTTATCCCGCAAAAAACAAGCCCTTTTATGTCTATGTAGATGGAAGAAAAAATAAAATAAAAATGGCTCTTGAAAGGCGAGGAAGAAAAAAATAAAAATAAAATAAAAAAAAAAAAAAAATCACCAGCTGTCAGAAAGGGGGTTAAAAAAAGTACTCTTGTCCCCCCAAAAAAGGGCAAACCCTCTTTGGGGTTTTTTAGAAAAAAAAAGTTGACTCTTCGTAGGGCATGGCATCATTGAAAGTAAATCAAAATCGCAAAAAACAACCCCATAATCTAGTGATGTAAATATAAAAAAAAGTTATGGCTCTCGGAAGGTGGAGAGGAAAAAAATTTAAATGGCTGTGGTGCGAAGGGATGAAGAGATTTTTACGGGTCAGGTTTGACTTGTGGGGCCTAGTGAGAGTTTTCGTCCATCTAAATGAGGGTCACTTGATTTACTGCTCCCAATCTTTTTTGAATTCCACGGGAGAATCAGTACCTTCCCTTTGGTAAAGATGATGGGCCTTGTGTGGGGACGAATAGGACTATCGATACTGGTTCGGCAGCAATATGGCTGCCCTGCGTGTAGACATCAACGCTGCATATTTACTATGTACACAATTCTTCTAGAAGCTGTGCTAAGTGTACGGGAAACCTTTCGTGAAATCAGTTGGGGTTTGTTTGTGAAGGGTTGCCGCCCGTTAAAACCAACCATCTCTTTTTCCCCCTTTTGCACTCATCAAATGAATAGGGGGGGCCTTTTTGTTTGAAAACTATCAAACCAGTTAAGACTGCTTTTTTTTCCCAATAGAAACCCAAAATCAGGGGTAAATAGCTATTGTGTGGGTTTCTTGCTGGGGGAGGGGAAAGAGAGAGCTGCTTTTTTCCCAAATTTCAGTGCCCGGCGGGCTTAGGGGGCTGCTGCGAGCCCAAAAACCAAAAACCCCAGATGATTAATTTTTGGGGTATCAGCGCTTTCCCCGCTTGCCCATTTAGAGGGAAATTTAGAGGAAAATCGAACGATTGCCTAAATTTTGGCCCGGAAAGTCAATGCAGCTGTGACAAAATTTTTGGGCCCAGAATTTGAAATTTTAAAAACACCCAAAAACATGGCGAAAAGGGGACTGGGGTGTAGCCCTGGGGGATAAAATTTTGGGCATGTGTTTAAAAACCCCTTTAAAAGATAAGCGGGACGAGGGGGGGGAGGGGGGGGGGCGGCAGGGGCGGGAAGGGGACACCGACACAGAGGAAAGACACCCAAACAGTAACACACGGGGACACCCGGTTTGATGATGTTTGGGGATGACGGGCTCCCATATTGTTTTTTTTCTTTTTTAAATATTCTCAGCAGCACCCTAGGGGGATCGTCTACATAAAAATTAAAATTTCATTTACACATAAAAGCTGATGGGGGTGTTGGGGAATGAGGGGACAACGAATTTAACAGGGAAGAAGGGGGGGTACAGAGAGGAGGAGGTACGACATTAGGAATGGATGATTACAAGCGCTCACGCACCCCGCACAATCACTGCTGGTTCATTGCTAGTGCATTAGTGTAGCCGAGCGGTAAGAAAGTGCTGGAAAGGTCTGATTGTCACAGGACATGATGGCGTGCCAATGTAGTGTGCTCAGGGGAATAAGGCACTGGTCCCCAACTTCTGTGGGAATGTATGGGATGGGGGAGGAATCATGTAAACATCTGGAGTCTCTTGGGAGGAGGGTGGGAGACCTGGTGAAAGAAAGGTGAGGGTCTCCTGGAGGGAGAAGGGTGGGAGCCTCCTGGGACTAAGAGCCTCCTGAGACAAAAGTCTATCTGGGGAAGACTAGGCCAAAATCCGCCCGGGGAGAGAGGGGGGGGGGGGGGAAAAAAGGGAGGGGGAGGGCGAGGAATACAAGCCCAGAGCCGACTGGGGGGAGGGCGATGGAAATACAAGGTCCAGAGCCGACTGGGGGGAGGGCAATAAACAGGCCCAGAGCCCCGAGGGGGGGGGGGGGCGAAGGTAAAACAGGCCCAGACCCCCCGGGGGGGGGGGGGGGGCGGAGGGTAGGAGAACGGCCCAGAACCACCAGGGGGGGGGGGGGGGGGGCGGAAGGTAGGAGACACGGCCCAGAACCACCCAGGAGGGGGGGGGGGGGAAGGTGGGAGGACGGGCCCAAAATCACCGGGGGGGGGGGGGGGGGATGGAAAGGAGGAAAAGGCCCAGAAACCCACCCGGGAGGAGGGGGGGGGGGGGGCCGGAAGGTAGGAGACACGGCCCAGAGCCACCCAGGAGGGGGTGGGAGTAGAGACGAGGCCCAGAGTCACCTGGGTGGGGGTTGGGTCGACAAGGCCCAGAGTTTCCGGGGGCTGGGAAGGCTCAAAGACCTCAGGGGGTGAAGGGTGAGAGCCTCCAGTGGTAAAGGGAGTTTTCAGATTCTCCTGTAATAAGAGATTCCTGGGGAAGAAGAGCGAGACTTTCCTCAGATAAGAGTCTTGTGATCTGTAATCTTCATCTGGACATTTTCTGCAGCTGAGGAGAGAACACACCAGAGGTCACTACCAATGTTATCCCCCTCCTCCAACCCTGTGCGGCCCCTCCAATGTACCCACCTCGTTCCCTACAAGGTTCCTCTTGTATAAAGCCTCCTTGGCTGCTTCCTAGGAGCAGAAGAGTCAATGGTTAATATTTTATATCATTATCAGTCCAATAGCAGGTCATCACAGGACTGTACGGACATCCCTGGTAATCTAATACTAACACAGAAGAACTCTAAAGCAGGGGTCTGCAACGTCAGCTCTCCAGCTGTTGGGAAACTACAACTCCCATCATGCATTTATATCATCTATATCAGCGGGCATGATGGGAGATGTAGTTTCCCCAACAGCCGGAGAGCCCTGCTCTAAGCAGTCAAACAATACTGACATAGTACAGCGGCGGGCTCTATGGGTCGCAGACGCTCCATGAGACATTACAGTCCCCCCCTCCCCATCTGCAATACGGCAAAATCTGGAAGGTGCAACCGATTTTTTTCAGCATGAACCCTTGGGGGGGGGGGGGGGGGGGGGGGGAATAATCCACATAAAATCCTATGCAAACCAAGGTACAGTGCGGCTCCATAGCAGCCAATGGGTCTCAGATCAGCTGCAAGACAAGTACGGCCATGTGAACGGGACACAGGGCAGACGACAACGGTCCTCACCCACTTACCCTGTTCCCCTCCTGACCCAGACGCCGGGCAGAGTCCGAGTAAAACTGCAAGTAGCGCTCCAGCTGCCGAACATATTCTGAAAACGAGGGGAAAGAAAAGGGAGAGGATGGAAAAAACCTTGAAGAAGTCTCCAAGACAGCAGCATTCAATAAGGTTACATGTGCTGATGGCCTATACGTTATATGGAAGTTACCCTGCGCTATTTGAGCACATTTCTGAAGGGGTGTTCCCATCTTGCATGTGGATAACATGACTGGATAGGCCGATGAGGAATAAACCCCTAAAAGTCTCAGAACAGAATTTAGGAGCTGGTTGACCTTGCACACAACTCTCCATTCTGTTCTATGGGAGTTCCCAGTACAGGGGAGCGCTGTGTTCCCCTTTTTCCTTTATGGGGGTTCCCTACAGGGGGTGCTTTGGGTTTTCTCCATTTATTTTTATGGGGGTTCCCCGACAGGGGACGCTGTTTCTCCCATTCTTTCGCTTCCCATACGGGGGGCGCTGTGTTCCTCCCTTCGTTCATAGAGTTCCCCGTAAGGGGGGCCCCCCTTTCCCATTCTGTTCTATGGAGTTCCCAGTACGGGGAGTGCTGTGTTCTCTCCCTTCTGTTCATGGCTTCCCCAAAAGGGAGCGCTGGTTCTCTCCTTCTGTTACTATAGGAGTGGATCCCAGTACAGCGAGCGCTGTGTTCCTCTCCATTCTGTTCTAAGGGAGTTCGCAGTACAGGGGAGCGCTGTGTTCTCTCATTCTAGTATAGCAGTTCCAGTACAGGGGAGCGCTGTGTTCTCTCCATTCTGTTCTATGACAGTTTCCAGTACAGGGGAGCGCTGTGTTCTCCATTCTGTTCTATGACGAGTTCCCAGTACAGGGGAGCGCTGTGTTTCTCTCCATTCTGTTCTATGGACTGTTCCCAGTACAGGGGAGCGCTGTGTTCTCTCCATTCTGTTCTATGACAGTTCCCAGTAACAGGGGAGCCTGTGTTCTCTCCATTCTGTTCTATGGACGTTCCCAGTACAGGGGAGCGCTGTGTTCTCTCCATTCTATTGTATGGGAGTTCCCAGTACAGGGGAGCACAATGTTCTCCATTCTGTTCTATGGGAGTTCCCAGTACAGGGGAGCGCTGTGTTCTCTCCATTCTGTTCTATGACAGTTCCCAGTAGAGGGGAGCGCTGTGTTCTCTCCATTCTATTGTATGGGAGTTCCCAGTACAGGGGAGCACAATGTTCTCCATTCTGTTCTATGGGAGTTCCCAGTACAGGGGAGCGCTGTGTTCTCCATTCTGTTCTATGGGAGTTCCCAGTACAGGGGAGCACAATGTTCTCCATTCTGTTCTATGGGAGTTCCTAGTACATGGGATCGGAAAATTCAGTTGTACTCAGAACTCCCATAGAACCGAATAGAGAGTCGTGTACAAGCGTGACTGGTTCTCCACTCTTAGCTAAAACTTTAGGGGAGCCATTCCTGAGATAGGTGAAGGTCCGGGGATCTGCACCTATCAAAACGCCTATAGTATCTATGGTGGTAACACCTCTTTTAGAGGAAAGGGGGTACTGTACATGGCACATGAGGTTTGTGGGGCTCCCATATTAATAACAATCTGCCTACAGGATCTCACCTGTGCGGATGGCGGGTCCTCCCTGGCGTAGCTGCTGCACCTGCTGCTGGCTGCGCTGAGTGACGTCATTGAGCAGAGTTATGAGGTCATCAGGAGGGGCGGGGTGCTGCTGCTTGTAAGTGAGAATCGGGAGGAGATGCGGGACACATTGGAGTCAGAGGATACGGGTGAGAACGAGCTCTGTGGATACACACTCACCTTCTTCTCCAGCTTCTCCTTCTCAAAGGCCAAGACGCTCAGGCAGTGAAGGGTCTGGGGGCTGAAATAAAGGGACAGGTCATTTTTGGGGACAGCAAAGACTGAGCTATCAAGGGTCTCGCACCTCACGCCTTATCTGCACCCACCTACTAGAAGGAGGTTTACTTGGGGTCGGCTGTTTGGGTTTTGAAGCCGGAACCTGTAAGAGAAGAGGAGCGTCCGCATGAGTGTCTGCTCCCGAAAAGGGAACAAGATCTAGAGTCTTAGTCTTCGGGAAAGCTGGGTGACAGCCAACGTGAGAGATGCCACAAGAGACGCCACCCAGCTTTCCTACAGAGCTGTGGCCATGTGGTGGCATAACAGGGTGGCAGGCTCTCGTGTAGGCAGTGATGGCTGGCATTACCGGGGGCAGGGTGAGGGGCTCTACGACCAGCCACTTCTCTGTGCTGCTGCTCGCTGCTGAGATGTGAAGGGCTCTCGTATTCGGACGCACACTTCTAACTTGCCACCTGTGGGTCGGCGGCCGTCCATCACCTGGGAGGAGGAAATATGCCGAAGATGAGGTCTGGAAGGTGGAGATATGTATATAGGGCGATACAGGGAGGGCAGGGGCAGAGGGGGGTAAGGCACATAGGGCAGAAGGGGGTTATACATACAGAGCAGGGCAGAGGGGGGGGTTATACATATAGAGCAGGGGGCTGTAACACATATGGAGCAGTGTGAAGGCCGATAAGCTAATATTACCTCCAGAATATCACGGATCTCACAGCTATTCTCTAAAGTCTCCAGCTTGAGGTGCGCTGTCCCCAGTACGCGGTCAGACTTGAAGAGCCCCCTATGGACAAAGCAGGGTATTACCACTACATATACTTTCACTGCCCTGCATCCCCCCCGCTGCCGTTACCCCCACATGTACCCTTTCTGGACGATTTCAAATTTGATCCCCTTGGCTTGTATCGCCCTCTTCAGGCCGCGGTGATTGCGATTTATCTGCAGGTTGAACTTCTCTTTGAACACTGGAGGTAGAGAGGATACTGTGAGTGGCGGTATACACTCACAACACGGCTGGAGGTGTCCCCTCATCCCAACACACCTGGAGAGTTGGTCCCTTTTATGACGCTGGTTTTATCCCTCTGCGCTTCCTCCTGCAATAACAGAACAAGGTGTAATATGGGGACGGTGCTGAGGGGTCTCCACTGACCGCAGTCTACTTGTATCTTATATAATAATACTAAAATGCTCCTGCCCATTCACAGCAGGGAACATCATACACTCAAATTACTCAATAGAAGCACAATGCAAAACAATAGATCCATCAACAGCAGCTTGTTGATGGTTTACATAAAGATGAGGGCACAGGATGGCAGAGGGCCCTGATACAGACAGATGTCACTGCACCTCTGCTAACCCTTATGTGTATGTGGCCCCGGAGCAGACTGATGTCAATGCAACTCTACTAACCCTACTGTGTATGGGAACTCTGAGCAGACGGATGTCACTGCACCTCTACTAACCCTACTGTGTATGGGACCTCTGAGCAGACAGATGTCACTGCACCTCTACTAACCCTACTGTGTATGGGACCTCTGAGCAGACGGATGTCACTGCACCTCTGCTAACCCTACTGTGTAGGGGGCCCAGAGCAGACGGATGTCACTGCACCTCTGCTAACCCTATGTGTATGGGCCTGGAGCGAGGGTGTCCGCACCTTTTTTAAAACCCTACTGTTATGGGGCCCCGGAGCGAGGATATCACTGCACCTTGCTATCCCTACTGGAATGGGCCCGGAAAACGGTTTCACTGCCCCTTTTGCTAACCCTACTGTGTATGGGGCCCGAGCAAGGTTGCCCCCTGCACCTCTGCTAACCCTACTGTGTAGGACCCCCCGGGCAAAAGGTTCCGCACCCTGTAACCCTATGTGTAGGGGCCCCCGGGAGCAGAGGTTGTCACTGACCTCTGTAACCCTACTGTGTATGGGGCTGGAGCAGACGGATGTCACCGAAACCTCTCTCCCCAAATTTTTTTTTTGGGGGCCCCCGGAGCAGAGGATGTACTGCCCTCTGCTAACCCTATGTTTTGGGGCCCCCCGGCAGACAGATGTCCCGCACCTTGCTAACCCTACTGTTTTTGGGGCCCCAGAGCAAAAAGGTGTCACGCACCTCACAACCCTACTGTGTATGGGGGAAATAGTTGTTTCACAATGAGCACTTTGTTTTTCTTTATACAATAGATGGACTTTGGCGAGTCAGAAAAAAAAATTAGAGATTATACATCCTGCAACCATTGCTGGAATAAAATAAGCTGTTGGTAGCAGTGTTATGGTCTGGGGAAGGTTTTCGGGGTGTTTTTGGGTCTATCCTGGGGAAGTTTCACTGTACCGGGGTATGTCCATCCTTTCAGATCACATCACCAATACTTTTATTGCTCCCTGGGGGAGATGGGATCTTCCCGGAAGACAATGCAACATGTACAGGCTAGAAAAGCCCCCATTGGGTTGGAAGAGAGGACCCCAGTATACCCTGACTAAATTTCCCAGACTTGACCCCAATTTTGCCTGTGGGAGATCCTGGATGGTGGGGTTGGTCTAGGGCCCCCCCAGCAGTGTGGGGGCGTAATCTGTGGGGGCCCCGGATGGGGGTGTTGTTCTATGGACCCTCCAGCAGTGTGGGTGCAGTCGCTTTGGGGCCCCGGTTTTTGGGTTGGGTTATGGTCCTCCAGAGTTGGGTGCAGCGCATGTGGGGCCCCTGGATTGTTTTGGTTATGGCCCTCCAGCGCTGTGGGGGCAGTCAGCATGTGGGGGCCCCCCGGATTGTGGGTTGGGTCTATGGCCCCCCCAGCAGCTGTGGGTTTTCATCAATGTGGGCCCCCGGAGGTGGGGTTGCTCTAGGCCCCTCCAGCAGCTGTGGGTGCAGTAGCATGTGGGGCCCTGGATGGTGGTGTTGGGTCTATCCCCCAGCACTGTGGGTGCAGTCAGCATGCGGGGGGCCCCGGATGGTGGTGTTGGGTCTTGGACCCTCCGCCTGTGGGGTGCAGTTTGCATTGGGGCCCCTGGATGGTGGTGATGGCTCTATGGCTCCTCCCAAAGCTGTGGGATCAGCACATGTGGGGCCTGGATGGGGGTGTTGGCTCTTGGCTCCTCCCATTTTTGGGGTGCGTCGATGTGGGGCCCCTGGATGGTGGTGTTGGCTCTATGGCTCCTCCAGCAGCTGTGGGTGCAGTCAGCTGTTTGGGCCCGGTTGGGGGTGTTGGCTCTTGGTCCCTCCAGCACTTGGGGCCCTGGGTGGTGGGTTGGCTCTATGGTCCTCCAGGCTTGGGATGCAGTCAGCATGTGGGGCCCCCGGATGGTGGTGTTGGTCTATGGGGCCCCTCCAGCGTGTGGGGCCCCCGGATGGTGGTTTGGCTCTATGGGCCCCCCCAGCAGCATGGGGGGCCCCCTTGGTGGTGTTGGCTCTATGGCCCCTCCAGCAGTTGTGGGATGCAGTTGGCTCCAGATACCTGTGAGAGCCTACCAGGACTGAGTCACCCCCCAACGCCCGTCTAGATGCTGTTCATAGTGGTTACTCTGTATATTAGGTGCTGATCATAATAATGTGACTTGAGGTGTATATATTTCACTTCCAGCCATTGTTCTGACATCTCTTGCTTACATAAGGATTACATAGACGCAACAATTCTATACAGTGTATATATAAAAAAAAAAAAAAATGAATAACCCCTACAGCGCAGTACATGAGCCCCTTCCTTTACATATCGGGTAGAAATTAAAGCGCACAAATGTGTCATATCGTGGGGTGATCCTAGGCAAAAAAACAAATTTAAATTTAAAAAAATGATTGGTCAATGAAGATGAAGGAAAACTAGGCAGATATAATGAAGATAGGACCTACCTGTTGGTAAAATTCACCCCTTTTTTCACTGTAACCAAAGGTTTAACTGGTCGCTCTGGGGAAAATTTCCCGCAAGGGGCAGAGGAGAGTCACACAGTGCTTAGGATAGAAAATATTATATACTAGAAAAAGCCTTAAAACATATTGGGACCATATACACAACTCCATAAAGATTCCCAGGGAGGCGCCTAAGGTTGTTCACAGATGTATGTAGGCCGTGGGACATCGTGTTTTCGGGGGCCGCGCTAATGTGCACTACTCCCGCGGCGTCGTGGGGGGGGGGGAGGCCAGGGCGGTCGTCCCCCCAACCCCCCCCCCCCCCATGAGTACATTACTCGCGGCGCGTATTCACCGCAAGTAATTGACACGTTATTATTTTTCCCCCGGAAAAAATACAATGTATTGTCGGCGGGGGGGAGGAGGCGTAATTAGTGCTCTTTTGGAACTTGGGTTACCCTAATTTTTTTGGCGCCATCATTCGCCGCTAAAATTACCCCCTGTGAACAAACCCCAAACAAGGGGTCAAACTGTGGCCTTTCAGCTGTTGGGGAAATTCAACCCCATAGCCCCTGTTTAGTTTTTTAAAAAACTGATGGGGTTGTAATTTTCCCCAACACTGGGGGGCCACAGTTTGACCCCTCCCCAAAAGGGATTGTGGCTTTGGGCCTACAATGCTACATGGGAAACAAATTTCAAATAACTCTAGGAAAGACTTGGTCTCTGGGGCCACCTATTTCGCTAGGGCCATTACGTACTTCAAAACATTAAATTTTCCCAGTCAGTTCAGTGTCTTTTTTATTCCCCAAATTTCCCTTTACTCCCCTTTTTTGTGTACACCAAACAAAAGGT
>JAODAL010006277.1:0-134948 GCA_025379985.1 Phyllomedusa bahiana | reverse complement strand
TTTTTTAAGTATAGAAATTAAATGAATTTCATAAATTTTTAATATACTAGCATAGGTCTACCAAAGGTGAACCTGCTAACTTCTCACTTGGTCATGTTGCCCTGTATTAGCAAAGCTCAATTTGTCTCTTTCATTAGTATAGCTAGCTTTAAACATTAAGGGCGACATGTTCCAACTCGCCAATGCCAGTTTTTTGGTCTATTTTGCGGCAAAACTACTTTTGATGGCATATTTTTGTTGTAAATGAACTGTCATACAGCAAAACTAGGCGCGTTATACTTCGGGCACAACACTTTGTAATTCGCCTAAATATGGTCAACTGTGTGCCCCCATCGCGCAATACGCCTATTGATATGCTATGCGCCGCGGGTTGCGCAATGCACCTTTTTAGGCGCATTAAGGTATACCTGATGCCAGTTTTTAGAAAGTATCGGACTTTCAGGCGCACTTTACACTGATGTCATGCACCTAAAACTGGCATGGGTACGCCACTTTTCGGACATGTCACCCTAACTCATTTCCTGATAATTATGCATATTTACATACTATTCAATGTGTTTGAAGAAAATATGACAATCCCATAATTTCTGCCTGTGAGAAGCAAGAGATCAGACATGTTGGATGTTTTCCCATGAGCAGAGCTCTGCAAAAGGTGTATGGCAGCAGCTTATTCTCCTTTATCTGATGACAAAAACATGCAGGGTCAATCAAATCAAGTGTATTAGGGGTAGTCAGCTATCGACCGAGAATGCCCAGCTGAGAGTAATATTATGTGTTTGGCCCCTATAACTAAAAACTCAGGCTTCTACAAGGCTACAGTCAAGGTGTTATTAGAGATGGGCGAATTTCTCAAAAATTCAGTTCGCTCACTTCGCCGAATTTCCCGACAAAAATAACTTCAGTCCAAATTACTTCGGGACGAATCACGTTAAAAAACAGCTATTTCCAGGCTGCACAGAGCCTGCAGGGTGCTAAAAAAAACTTTTTGCCATGCTTAAATATGCAGAGGGAGCTTGGTTTGGTCTTCATACAATGTTGTGTTTTAGTATGACACGCACATGGCTGCCGCCTCTCTTAGAATTGCTTCACTATAAAATTCCCTGGGCACTTAGGAGGGCAAAACTGACCAAAAAACTGAAGGGAGAATTTAGCCTGATAAAGTAATGGCAGCGACAGCTGGAAAAAAACAAGCTGAGGGCTCAGGTAGCAACATCAGTGACAGAGTGTGGAGGTGACGGCGGCAGCCACAGCAGCATGAGGTCAGAGAGTGGCACAATGACATTCTGGAGGTGGCAAAACAGTAATAGGCCACAGAGTAGCACAATGACACAGTGTGGAGGTCACAACAGCAGCATCATGAGGTCTGACAGTGGCACAATCACATTCTGGAGGTGGCAAAAACAGGAGTAGGCCAAAGAGTGGCACAATGACACAGTGTGGAGTTGACGGCAATCAACACAGAAAGCACATGAGGTCAACAGTGGCACAATGACATTCTGGAGGGGGCAAAAACAGGAGAAAGGCCACAGAGTGGCACAATGACACAGTGTGTAGGTCACGGCAGCAGCCACACAGCAGCATGAGGTCAGACATTTGGCACAATGACACAGTAGTGTAGGTCCCGAGCAGCCACAGTAGCAGCATGAGGTCAGACAGGCACAATGACACAGTGTGTGGTCACGGCGGCAGCAGCATGAGGTCAGAAGTGGCACAATGACATTCTGGGGGTGGCTAAAACAGTAGTAGGCCCCCAGAGTGGGACAATGACACAGTGTGGAGGTCACGGCAGCAGCAGCATGAGGTCAGACATGGCACAATGACATTCTGGAGGTGGCACCAACAGAATGGGCCCAAACAGAGTGGCACAATGACAGAGAAGTGGGGTGACGGCGGCAGAAGCATGAGGTCAGAGAGTGGCACAATGAAAATTCTGGGGTGGCAAAAACAGTAGTAGGCCACAGAGTGGCACAATGACAGAGAGTGGAGGTGACGGCGGCAGCGGCATGAGGTCAGACAGTGGCACAATGAAATTCTGAAGGTGGCAAAAACAGGAGTAGGCCACAGAGTGGCACAATGACAGAGAATGGAGGTGACGGCGGCAGCAGCATGAGGTCAGGCAGTGGCACAATGACTTTCTTGAGTTGTCAAAACGGTAGTAGGCCACAGAGTGCAACAATGAAAGAGAGTGGAGGTCAAAGCAGCAGCAGCAGCATGAGGTCAGACAGTGGCACAATGACATTCTGGAGGTGGCAAAAACTGGAGTAGGCCACAGAGTTGCACAATGACAGAGAGTGGAGGTGACGGCAGCAGGAGCAACAGCATGAGGTCAGGAGGCACAATGACACAGTGTGGATGTCACAGCACCAGCAACAGCAGCATGAGGTCATAAAGTGGCACAATGACAGAGTGTGGAGGTGGGTGACAATAACAGTCCCTGGTAAAGATGGTTGGTGGAAGATGGAGAAACTGTCAGCAGATGTGTGGCATGAGGAGGGTGGCAGCATCAGAATAGTGGCTGAGGCAGGTAGTTTGAACCCAGACTCATTTCTCACAGTTTGGGTGAGGTGTCATGGCTGATGTAGTCTGACGCCTAAGGCATTGGTGTGTGGAAATCCTGGCCGATCCACGCCTGTTTCATCTTGACAAAGGTCAGTCGCTCCACATTTCCCGTGGACAAGCGGGGTCTCCTTGGGGTAACGCTGGCCCCCGCCGACTGAACACCCACTCTGATGCCCCCCTATGGCCGGGCAGGACAGCTTCTCCACTGCAAACTCGCAGTTGCGGCCACACATCCAGTTTGGCTGCTCAGTAGTCCAGCGGATCTTCTAACTGGGTGGCAGAGTGCTGTCCAAGTAGGCCACCACCTGTTGTTCAGGGTCTGCTCCAGGTCCTGCTGCTGCTGCTGGCGACTGCCCTCCTCACTAGGGGTGAATGAAGCTGCTCATCAGTGACTCCAGACTTAGGTTGCTGCGATGGAGCTGGTACTGCTCCTCCCCCCCCCCCACCTTTCCCAGCACCCGGGCGCAGTAGTACGTGAGCACTGAAGAACCCCCCGGTCAGACCTGTCAGAGGAGGACGATGCCGCACATAGCAGCACCCAAACTGACAACGGAGGATTTCCCTATATATTTGAGTTTGTTCTCACTCTCAATAGCTGGGAAAAAGGCTCCCATTTGGACCGGTAGCGAGGTCCAATAGGGTGGAGAGCCAGAAGTCATCCCTCTCCGGGATGCTGACTATTCGGCTGTCACTAGCCAGGCAAATCAGCATGCTGCGGGCCATCTGCACAAGTGACTCCGAGGGCTCCCTGCCTCCATCTCCACTGTATACTGCCACGGTGCTTGGGGTCATCTGCCTCGTCTTCCTCTTTCTCCATCTACCCCCTCCAGCTGCTCCTGCGCTCCTCTCTTGTCACCCGGGGTAAAAATTTCCCACTAATTTCACCAGAAAATTGCTTCTGCTCCAAGTCCTCCCCTCCTCCATTTCAGTCCCCACAGGACTCATGTGGCCGCGAGATGTACCCCGCCACGTCTCCAGTCCCCTGCCCAGACAGATTTTTTCAGCATCTGTTCCAGGACAAGAAGCAGTGGAATAACGTTATACACTCGGTAGACCTGGCGACTGACAAATAACGTGGCGTCCTCGAATAACCTCAACAAACGGAGGTCACGCATAGCAGCCATGGCTGACATCAAAGTTACACAGGGGAGTACTCCTGTCCACCTGGATCATCAAAAAATCTTAATGCCTTTCTCTGTTCATACATGGTCCAACATGTGCAGGCTGGAATTCCAAGGGGTGGAAACATCGCATATCAGAGTGGTTGGGGAGGCCGTTCTGCCGCTGCAACTCGAGGAGGGTGCTCCTGGCTTTGTAGGAATGGATGAAGTGCATGCACAGTTTCCTGGCCATTTTCAGAAGTTCTAAGATCGGTGGAAACTTCAGAACCTTTTCACAACCAGTTTTGAACACGTGCGCATGCAGGGCGCATGGACCATCCCTCCTGGGTGCAGCGGGGACACCATGTTTCCTCCCATTGTCCGTCACCAGGGTTCCGATTTGCAGTTGGCGCGAGAAAGCCACAAAATCGATTTCTTGCTGCATGATGCGGAGCAGTTCCTCCACTGTGTGACTTCGTTCGCCGAGGCAAGCCAGGTGTAAAACTGCGTGACACCGCTGTGCCCTACACTTTGTGGTATGATGCAGCAGTACTTGGAGGCTGAGATGGTGAGGGTGGTGGAGGAGGAGGAGGCGACATTGGGCGCAGGAGCCGCAGTTTGACATAGTGGGGGAGAAAGCGGCGTCTCCTTCCAAGTTGTTGGTGTGCCCGGGCCGGAAGCACATTCACCCAGTGGGCCGTAAAGGACATGTACTGGCCCTGACCGAAGTTACAGCTCCAGACGTCCACGCTGCCGTGCAGCAGACTGGCTGACCTTCTGTTCTACATATTTATGAAGTGCTGGTACTGCCTTTTTGGAAAAGAAATTACGGCTTAAACTCTCCATCTCGGCTCAGCACAAACCATTAGTACTCTGAACGGTGCAGAGTCCACCATTTGGAAAGGAGGGACTGCAAATACCAACAACTTGGCGGAGCACAGTCAAGCTTCTGCACCTTAGGGTGATTGGAGCATATTTGTTGTCTCTTTGCAATCGCCCGCTGAACGACTGCTGGCGCCATGAGTAGCGGGGGCAGGGGCATCTGGGCCGGGAGATATGTCAAAGAGAAACAGCCCCTTCTGCAGAGTGTGGAGCCTTGACTGGCTGCAATTCATGCGTGCCACTGGGCGCTGCTCTGCTGCTGTTGCTGCGGCGCAGGATGGACCACCACATCTGAGCCACGTTTCTCCCAGGCCAACGGATGGTGAAGCTGCATTGTTGATGCAGGCCATGGTGCCAACGGTAGCTCCCTTGCCACGCTTCACTTCTGCCCACAAATTCTACATATACCCCTATTCAGCTCCTCCGGGGTCTTAGCAAAGAACTGCACACCGCCGAGTAGTGATTTTACCGCCAACGCTCCGCACTAGTGAAATACTGCCGCCGCTGCCCTCGCTGACCCCTGGCTGCTACTTTTTTGGACCCCGCAAAGCGGGTTTTTTACCCCGTGGCCACTTGGCCCTGACCCTCACACTGCTGCTATCCTGCTGACCCCACGGGCCGCACTACCCACTTGCTGGCTGCGCCGCTGCCCGAGGGGCAAGCTACGCCCCTTCTCCTGTGATGATGAAGCCCTTGCCTCACCCGGGTCCCAAGTGCGGTCGGGTACATCATCATTAATTTGTGTTTCATCGCACTGCTGCCTCATCACCGGGCTTGGTATGCAGAGGCTGACCCCTCACAACATGACCTCCCATGCCACTCTCCACATCTATACTTTGCCCCCTACTGCAAGAAGCAGGGGATATTGGCCCCATTTCTTCGCTGCCAAGTAGCTGCTGACTGCTCTCCCTCAAATTGTTCATCCTTGCTAATATAGTGGCGCTGAGCCCAGATCACATAGTAGATCTCTGGCTGAGGGAACCGGGTTGGGGCAGAGGCGGGTTAGGACAGGGGAGGGCCGCTGACCCGCTCCGGGCCCTGCCAACTAAGGTTGTGTCTGACGTTCCCACCGACTTTTTGGCTGGGGTTGTCAGATGTTCATCTGGGGGGAAGTGGATGACCTATCAACCAATCAAGAAACATTGGGTTGCTGAACAACACACGGCCGCTAGATGACAGCGGCAGTTGTGGCCTCACCGAGTGATCCCTGCTGCGACGTCCCCTTGTTGTGCTGCGACCTGGGCCTGGAATGTTTGTGCCTCTGCCACTCGCAGGTGAAGAGCCTGCCACCTCTCTGTCTGACATACTGTTTTGTTCTAAAATGTACAGACACTGTTTGATGAAGATATTGTATATGATAAATACACACCCTGTATTTGACTCCAATGAACCCACTAAGAAGCTTGGGTAACCCATGGATATAAATTGCGCCCCCACAAATGGGGAGGGAAAAAATTGTCTTGTATATGCCGTTTAAAAACCTGTGTATTTTACTGAATATAAAAGCCAAAAAAGGGTTAATTAACCTTTGGATATGAATTATTGCTACAGAATTTCTTCTGTGGGGGTGAAAAACAAAGTTTCTTTACTGAGTACACTGCAGAAAAACACTTAGTTTAAACCCCTTTGGATGTAAATTGCACAAAAAAATTAGCAGCCAAAAACTACCAGCTTTGTAGCGTGTTACAATGGTGTTATTTTACGCTACAACACAAGAGAAAAAATTGTAATTAACCTTCGCTTGTGAATTATGCTACAGGAAAAATGTCTTTTTTTGGGGGGAAATAAACGTTTTTTTTTAGTCACCACAGAGCAGGACAACGCTTAATTAACCCCTGGATGTAAATTGCGCAACAAAATTGAGCAACCAAAAACTACAGCTTTGTAGCGTTTTACAATGGGTGGTGTTTTTACGCTAAACAACAAAGAAAAAAATTTTTAAATTTAAACCCTTTGCTTGTGAATTAATGCTACAGGAAAAATGTCTTTTTGGCGGTGAAAAAGACAGTTTATTTTAGTCACCACAACAGCAAACAACGCTTAATTAAACCTGGATTAAAATGCGCAACAGAATTGAGCAACCCCAAAAACTACGAGCTTTGTAGCGTTTTACAATGGCGTGTTTTTTTTACGCTAAACAACAAGAGAAAAAATTGTAATTAACCTTCGCTTGTGAATTATGCTACAGGAAAAATGTCTTTTTTGGCGGTGAAATAAAGCAGCAGGACAACGCTTAATTAACCCCTGGATGTAAATTGCACTAAAGAATTGAGCAACCAAAAACTACGAGCTTTGTAGCGTGTTATAATAGCATGTTTTCTACGCTACACAACAAGAGAAAAAATTGTAATTAACCTTCGCTTGTGAATTATGCTACAGGAAAAATGTCTTTTTTAACGGTAAAATAAACGTTTTCTTTTAGTCACCCCCAGCAAACAGGACAACACTAATTAACCCCTGGATGTTTAAATTTCCAAAAGAATTGAGCAGCCAAAAACTATGAGCTTTGTATGTGTTACAATGGCGTGTTTTCCTACGCTACACAACAAGAGAAAAAATTGTAATTAACCTTCTTGTAATTATGCTACGAAAAATGTCTTTTTTGGCGGGGAAATAAATGTTTTTCTTTTAGTCACCACAGCAGCAGGACAACACTAATTAACGCCTGGGTGTAAATGGCGCAACAGAATTGAGCAACCAAAAACTACGAGCTTTGTAGCGTGTTACAATGGCGGTTTTCTACGCTACACAACAAGAGAAAAACTTGTAATTAACCTTCGCTTGTGAATTATGCTACAGAAAAATGTCTTTTTATGGAAAATAAATGTTTTCTTTTAGTCACCCACAGCAGCAGGACAACACTTAATAACCCTTGGATTTTAAATTGCGCAAAAGAATTTTAGCAGCCAAAAACTATGAGCTTTGTAGCGTGTTACAATGGCGTGTTTTTCTACGCTACACAACAAGAGAAAAAATTGTAAAATTTAAACCTTTTCTTGTGAATTATGCACAGGAAAAATTCTTTTTTGGGGGTGAAATAAACGTTTTCTTTTAGTCACCGCAGCAGCAGAACAACGCTTAATTACCCCTGGTGTAAATTGCCAAAAGAAAATTTAGCAGCCAAAAAAGAAGTGTATTTTTATTGTAAAAACGCTTTTTTCTTTAAAAAGAAACAACAGGAACAGGCTTAAATCACCCTTTTTAAAATTCATGTGCGTAGCAGATAGCATAAAATGTAATGCAGCTGCACTGGACATACACGACTCATGAACCAAACCCCACAAAATCAAAATAGAAGGTTAAGAGAAGCACTCTGAGACAAGCTGAGACACCCCACAAAAACCGCTTATAAAAATGAGTTCTTTAGTATTAGCTAAATAAGCAGCCGCGGCAGCACCTTCCCACTCAGTACAGTGAGAGCGGGATGACTCCCAGCGTCGCACCCGGGCTTAATAGTGCGGGGTGACGTCACAGAATCCCGCCGGTCCTTTATTGGCTTCATCTTGCAACAATGTCATGTAGGTTATCCCCTTCTTCCTCCCAGAGTTCTTTGCCCCATGTAACACCATGTGCTCGCAGCCATTTTATCAATCAAAAGCACACTTCGTTCACCCGAAGTACCCCAAACTTCGACTTCGTTCAGAACCGAAGTTTTCCTGAAATTCTAAACGAATTCCACTTCGTTAGAATCAATTCGCCCATCTCTAGGTGTTATATCTTGGGTTGTGCAGTTTGTAATGCATACAGGAGCAATCATCGGAAACTTTCATGACTTCTCGGGGATTTAGTTTATCTGTATTACTGGAAATACTGCAGAAATTTGTAGCACTCAACAATGGCTTCTCTTTCAGGTGGTGGCTTGCCAATCTCTGATGCTCCTCTGGCCCTGTTTAGTAGGAACTCACTGTGTCCAATCCAGGTTTTTGCATACCCTAATGTCACGATCAGACTCACCGGTGAAAGGAAGTGGATCCACTCAGGAGTTGGGAGTTGGCATAACCTACACCGGGGAGTGGAGACTATGGAGCCCTTGATTTCCACTAGAGCTTGCCGCAAGGCCTGTTGGACTTTGCTGTGGGGAATTCCCAGGTCGCTAACCTTGATGAAAGGTACTTGAGTGATACTGGAGTGTAAGGCAGAGGCATTGTTGGGAACAAGAAAATATTCAGGGTTGGCAGTGTACAAGCGAGGTTCAGGCGTAAGGTCAGAGCAGGTAGCAGACAAGGCAGGGTCAGGAATGTAGTGTAGGGTTGGTAACAGGAAGGCAATCAGGAACAATGTACAGGAATGGTAGAAACCGAGAAACGGACACCAATAACTGGTGTAAGGGTGTCCAGAAATAGCCACTGTCCAGGCACGATTTCCTAAGGAAAGTTGGGGGGCACGTGCTGGCCCTTTAAATTAGAAAGCCAGCGTGCAAGACCCCTACATAGCTGGCTGAGAGACAGAAGGAGGGATCGGAGGCAGGAAGCACTGGAGATGTGAGTTGCAGAGTGGGGGAGCCAAGGCTGGGAGCGGGCACAACCACTAACCAAGACCTGGACCGCACGATGACCCGTCATACAGGCTAGAATAGGGGACACGACTGCAGATCAGGTGTCTGTCTGCAGCCTGCGCTGTTATATCCTAGATTTAGAGATTTTCCATGCAATTCCTTGGTCCTTCATTGACCTACACGTTTATAAGGCTACATATCCCACAAACCTTCTTCGATCACCTCTAGTTCATGCAATGACATTTCACATGATGTCAACTCTCTCCTCTTTATCTCAGTATTCAGGAGAATTAGTCCAGCCAGCAGCTGGTGTCCCTGGGTTAAACTATAAATCCAATTTTCACCTGACTGTGAACAAACTTGCATGGTAGATAAGATATACAGTGTTTTATTATAGGCAACTCACAGAAGCGTTATACACATGTGTTTATCTGTGGTTGAACACTCTGCCTCCTCAAAGAAGAGCAGTAGCTCTGCCCAGAAAACATTAGGATTATTTCTGTATTGTTTAAAACCTAATAGGTAACTCCAAAGGATGGCTTCACAGCAGCCTCAATATCTGCGCTGTAATAGAAATTAGATATTATCAATGTTTTGTGACAAGCTGAGAGAACTTTTCACTGTTCTGAGCATTACATCTGAAATTGTTGAAAACTTTCACTGCTCTGAAGTTAGGCAGGATCCCAGGGGAATAGGTAAATTGTCATGTGGGGACACTTTTGTAGACAAGTCTCTTTTCACAGATAACAGATGTGGGTTTTTTACTGTTTCAAATTATACAAGTGTGTCATCTCTGCAAAGAGCTCTATGGATTTATTAAATACTGTATCAGTCTATTTACATCAACCAGTTGATAAACTGAGGGCGTTATCATTTAAAATGTCACATTTGGGCTGGCAGATGTGCTTTGAGGATTTTCCTTTTATGCAATAAAGGTGTGACATCCGCAATGGAAATTTCATGTATTTCTGCAGCAGAATCCAAATTTGAGGATCATGTTCTTTTTTCTATTTGGAAAATTTCTGATGCATGTCAATGGAATTTCAAAACCTCATACACATGTATTGTACTATTATTTGCAAATCCAACAAGTTTGCTTAGAACCGTTTAAGAGTTTTTGACTGATGTCTCTTATGTGGGCCAGTTATTAGTCACAGGAACTTTAGCTTCCAATAATTGCCCCAAGTAAAAGGACCCGCGATTAACTGATGAATGAGCAAATAGTCATTCGTTGGCAGACTATCTTTTATGGGATATTAAAAATCATAATTTGCATATTCTTTTACCTTTATTTTTTACCAAGTTTTTTCGTCCTCTCCCCCTCGTTCACTTCCCACCTCTTTTTATTGACTATTTCCCTCTTTTTATATTTCTAACTACTTTAGGAATATTCTCTTGTTAGGACTTTTTATATATACATATAGTGGGGAAGATAAGTAATATAGATATAGACACACATTTAAGCATAGAAAAGCACATTTAGGCATAGGAAGTATTCTAGTATTCTAGTCTTGTCAGGGAAAGACATAGAAGAGTGAAGAAATCAGGCGATACCTTTTAGAGGCTAACTGAGTATATTTGATGGTAGGCTAACTGAGTATATTTGATGGTAAGCTTTCGAGAGTACTAGCTCTCTTCTTCATACATTGTTATACAATGTTGGTGTTATACCAGAAACTGAAAATTCATAGACTTTTTATACACAAAAGATATGGATCTTCAAAGGATCTAAAAATCTTTAAAAATAACAAAATGCAATATAAGTACAGAAGTTAGTTACAACAGGTCAATAAATAAAAAATCTGGAAACTTGTGAGGCCTACCGGAAGGATCAGTAATTCTTGCTCTTATCTGTTCGCTATCAGATGGTGATTTTTGACCTTCACAGTTCACACATTGTATGACATAAAACTGGCATGAATATTAAATCCAAATTGCAGTTAGAAATTTTTGCATTAGTTTATATTCCCAATCCTTTCTCTCCCATTAAAACCACAACCTGCAAATCTTCAACAGAGTGGTCTTCTCTGGAGAAATATGCAGCCACTGGGAGATCTGTCCTGCTGTTATTAATGGTGAATCTGTGTGATTTCATGCGCTTACTGCATCTCTGCCCTGTTTCCTCCACATAGAGGCTTGTGGTGGGACATTGCACACACATAATCAGATACACCACATTGGATGACCTGCAGGAAAATGCCCCCCTAATTCTGTGCACCTGTTATGATTGCGGGACAGGTACACTGTCAACGATGTGAATGTGCCTGCAGATCTTGCACCTGATTTGCAGGCAGGGTAAAGTGCCATTTTAAGTTGGGACTAGTGTTGAGCGATTACGTTGGCTATCGACATCGGGCGATAGTCGATAGTCGGCCACCATCGATAAGGTTTTTTCGATAGTGAGCAGTCGATTATGAGCGATGACCATTAAAGTCTATGGGAGAGCAACAACACCTTCATTCTTACACCCAAACAGGGCTGGAGAAGCTGGTATTTACATCCACAACAGTCAAATGGATACGTGCTACATCTTAGGCAACACACTTAGGTTATAAAAGCCACAAAAAAAAAAAACACACCATTCACTATCCCTGTCTTGTACCACAGCATGACCCTTAAACCTTCATCACCCACAAATTAAAAAGTGCCAGAAGCAGTAAGATTTGACCATCATCATACTTGAACTGTACATTGAATATCCTGTCCCTTGGAACGCAGCATGAGCCCCAAACCTGCATGATCCCCAATTTAAAATTGCCGGAAAAAGTAGTCTTATCAACACCATTTTAGTTTTCACTGGCGACAAAGACTATACTTTTTCGTCCACAGCATGAGCCCCAAACCTTGCATGACCCCCACATTAAAAAGTGCCGGAAAAAGCGTCTTATCAACCACCATTTTAGTTTCAACTGACCAGTTGACTTATACCTGTACTGGCCACATGTAAAAAAAAAAAAAAAAAAATAAAAAAATACATTAGTCCCCAAACCTGCACTGACCCCCACATTAAAAAGTGCCGGAGAAAGGAGTCTTTCAACCATCCATTTGATAGTTTCACTCGGACATTGACTATTACCTGTCCGGGCCACAGCATGAGCCCCAACCTGCATAACCCCCAGATTTAAACAAGTGCCTGGAAAAAGGAGTCTTCACCACCATTAGTTTCACTTGACAATGACTATACTGCATCCTGGCCACAGCATGAGCCCAAACCAGCATAACCCCCAGA
The DNA here is from genome assembly GCA_025379985.1 of Phyllomedusa bahiana. Taxonomy (NCBI): domain Eukaryota; kingdom Metazoa; phylum Chordata; class Amphibia; order Anura; family Hylidae; genus Phyllomedusa; species Phyllomedusa bahiana. The sequence continues at coordinate 122,683 of JAODAL010006277.1, read as the reverse complement.
TTTTAAAAAGTGGCCGGAAAAGGAGTCTTTCAACATCCCATTTTAGTTCACTGACATTCACCGGGTTTACAGTGGGTGCGGTGAGAGAGCCCCGGCTGCGTCCCGTCCATCTTATGTAACACGCAGGTTACAAAACGCCCTGATGACGAAGCAACAAAAACTGTCCGTCTGAGAGCAGAGTGCGCAGGCGAGAAGTTGTGAGGAACTCAGCCTCCTCCAGTACACAGTCAATACCATGGGGAAGCGCTTGCCCCTCCGTATGAGTGTGGACCAATTGAGCTCACTTGGAATACTGTGGTTAACGCTCCTGTTACACCCAGGTGACCCTTAACTTGGCATTCTTTTTCGCATTTTAACTCAACGGGCTGAGAAATGGTCTCTTACTTTGTTCTCTGTTCCGTGCTCCATACTCCATGATCTCTGAATAACCAACATCTGTCAAAGTTTTTTCCTGTACCACCCTTGTACAATTCAGAGAATTTTTTAACTCTATTTTGTAACATGCAAGTTTTTTAGTACTTAATTCTAAAAACACATTTTTTAAAATCGGATGGAATCCCACCATGACTTAGATTCGTCTTTTTAATTGTATTAAAATGTTGTTGATCCTCAATAAAGTTCATTGATAGCTATGTTAAACGATCCATTGCAAAAACAATTCATTTTGCAATATGGTTCCATTAACATGTCCCTACCTATTCCTGTTTCCTGACAGCACCATCACCTATAGCCCACTCTTGACCATTGTGAAGAATCAAATGTGTTCTGTTAGAAACAACATTTTTTATAATAGGACCTGTAGTATAGCTCGATGTCACAGCACAATGCCTCCAAAAATTAAAGCATGAACCCTTGAACCCTTTGGACAGATTGTGAAGAACAAATGTCGTTTAGAAACAACATTTTTAGTACAATAGGACCTATAGTATAGCTGCATGTCACAGCAAAATTTGCCGCCAAAAATTCCAAAACATGACCCATGAGTCACTTTTTTGACACATTGAGAAGAACAAATGTCTATTAGAAACAACATTATAAGAATAGGACCTGTAGTATAGCACCATTTCAAAGCAGCATGTCCCCAAAGAAAAATTATAAAAATGACTTCTCAGCGACTGGTAACAAGTGTGAAGGAGAAATGCACTTAGAAGCCACATTTTCTGTTCCGAATAGAGACGCATAGATTATTTCGGTATCTCACAGCAACATGACCCCAAAAAATTATAAATATAACTTCTCAGCCACTGTTAAAAATTGTGAGGCAATATGACCCAAAACCATTGACAAAGTGAAAAAATTCTCAAAATGAAGATAGGAGAAAATGGAATATGGATTATGTTCATAGAATCCTTGTGTCTTTTTACGTCTCCTCCCAGCTAAACCAGCAAGAAATGAAACTGTTGGGAGTGAGAATAAAAATTGCAGTAAGAAATGATCATTTTAAAAAAAGTTTTTCACGAGGACCATTTCTGTTGTGAGAGCGTAATGTGAGTAGACCAGCAACTAATCGTGACCCTCTGGGCAATCTTGGTTCACAACATCATCAGAGATCCATGCCGATTAATCTTGATTGAAAGTCCAAACGATCCACATTAATCTGTGTAAAGCCTTAGTGCGTATTGTTCTGTAAATTACTCCCCTCCGGCTGTGCTGCGAAGTCCGCATCAGATATGTGATGCTGGCTGCTGGGGCATGACAACACCTCTATGGCAGTGACGAGCCATCTCGGGCCATTCGTCCAACTTTGGATACTCAGAAGTCAATGGGTCCCGGAACACATACAAAAACATCGTGTAAGGACGCAATAGTCGTGCACCATACTTAATCTGGTCTCTGGGTGTTGCGTATGTGTCCCTGCATTGCATCGTTGGCGTGAGGTGGTAAATAAAGAATGCCAGATGTTCACCCATTAGGCTTCTGCCACCTTGCCTGCTGCTGCAGCTGCTGCCGCTACGGCTACTTGGCACTTTTACTGCTTGTCACGTCGCTGGCGTTTGTTTCCACCGTGACTTTGAAGAAACGTGAAGCAGACGCAATCAGATGTCTCCATTTTATCAATCATCAAGGTCTCCATTTCCTGCATTTTTACACTCTCTATTGGGTGGGTGGATGGAAGTGCTGAGTTTTTGTTTTGTGTACCAGGGATCCAGGAGGGTGGCGTCCACGCCAGTAACTTGTTGTATCATTTGATGCCGTTAATCGATGATCATGTTGGAGGAAAATGAGCAACCAAGCACTCATGTGAAGATGGAGCTTGAGTTCCAACTCTGGGTTGAGGGCACTAGCAAACTCCATCTTCCTCATCTGCCTCTAATTCAACCCAACCAGCTTCAATGCAGGACGTCGGTGTCTAGTATACCATCCATCCTCCTGCCTCCTCCCTTCCTCGCACAGCTTGCAACACAGCCCCTGACTTGCCTCAATGAAGCCCCTGAGAGCTGAGGTGCCGCCTTGCACTAGCACTGGACCCTGTAATCACTGCCTATATGAATACCGAGTAAAAAATTGACAAACTGTCGGCCTTGTGGATAATGACGAGTGAAAGGCACCGTTTCTGCATCAGTGTCCGTCTCCTACCTCTTCGCTAGGCTGGGACCAGAGTGTTTCAGTAATGTCCAAAACGATCGTTCGAACTAAGACTCACCACAATGGTCATGCTGCCAAGCGCAATGTCCGCACTGACCATTTTGGTGGCTTCTTCAAAACTTGCTAAGGATGGTGCAGATCTCTTTCACCAGACCTCCACTCTCGGTGGGCTCAACACCCGGGTCCGCGACACGCTGCTTTCAGCCATGTTCACTTCGTACTTCCGATAATGGCATAGCGCTGCTGCCAACAATCGCTGGAGCAGTGGATGGTGGAAGTTCCAGCGTGATTTTATTGCCACGTCAACCAATAATTGTTTACGGGGAAGCCCGATCTGACACTGCAACACGCCAACTGGACGAAGCAGGGTACCAAACGGCGGAAAGTGCGAACTCAGACCACGACCTTCTTCACATGCATCCAGACCCGGGTAGCTCTTTAGAAATTTCTGTACGACCAAGGTTCATGACATTGCCAGGCAAGGAAGTCTCCAGACCTACGATCTTAATGGCGGCACAGCAATTTCGCCCGTAACACGCACACCACCATGCCCTGGCTACAAGTTCATGCACCCAGCATCGCCCGGGTCTCGTTGGGAGAGCCGTCCACAGCTCCTGAACTGTGGTGGTGACGTCCGTCCAAGGAAGATTAATTTCCAACACGGCCTTGGAGTCTCTGAGAACGTGATGCCACCATAGACCTTGGGGAGAAAGAGCCCTGCACCATCCCTGCGGTTTTGAAGAGCTGTGCGCCGAGTCAGAGAGCCACCGTCACCCCCAGAGACATCCACTCCAGACTCACCAATGAGCTGTCACAGAGATATAGCGTTCCTGGCCGTGTCTTACTAGTCCATGTGTCTGTGGGTGAGATGGACTTTTCCGGACACAATGCATGACAACGCGCTTGAAATTTTAGATGACACGTGCTGCCAGCGCAGGACGGTTCTATTCTGGCAAAAGAAATGCCAGCTCGAATCTGTATTGGGGGCAGTACTAAGGGCCCATGACTGGCGGAAACCCATCTGTGTCCACCAACGCGGAAAGGGCAACATTTTCCAAGGCCAAAAGCCCTGGCACATGCCGACATTCAGGCTTTTGCTTTGGGATGGTTTTGGTATAAAGGTGTTTCTTCTAGCTCCCAACCTGGACTACAGAAGCTGGCTGCTAGACTGTACGCTGTACAGCAATGCAGGTCGTCAAACTGGCGAAGGAAAGGGGTAGATGGGTCTTCTGGTGGTTCTGGTGGTACACGGGCGACGTGGAGGCTGAAGCGAGGCTGATCCCTGATCAGACTCTGAGAGACACTGGGCAGCTGAGGAACGCTTTGGTGGGTGGCCACTAGTAGGAGGAGGCGGAGACATAGGGTGTGACGAGTGGGTGGAGGCCCTGGCGTAGGTTCTGGCCTTTTTGGCCAAGTGTTCCCTCCATTTTCAAAGCTCATGTCATTACGCTGCAAGTGACTAGACATGTTGGTGGGTGGTTAACCACTTAAGGTTCTTGCCTCTACTTATGCGTTTACGGCAAAGGCGCATATGACAATCGCTGGGTGATCAGAGGCCAGGCCAACACGAAGGCCCAGGCTGAGAGGGTACCTGGTACCTTTTTTTGAGACGGCGATAATCGAGGAGCGCGTTTGCGCTGACCGAGGCAGGCGGAAATCATATCAGCTGACATCTGCAACCGCCCTCTCCCTTTTGGTCGGTACCCATATTGACACTACCCCATCGTCTTCCTCCTCGTCCACTGATGAAGAAGTCGCAAGCAAATTCTGCGACAAAGACGTCAGGATGTGATCCAATGTCGTCATCATCATCAACATCAACACAGTGTTACTTGTCTCCTGACATTACTGCATCCAGAAGCTAGCGTGGCTACAAGCACGGGGCACTTGCGCAAGGCGTTGCCGACCGCCCGTGATTTTGCAGATTGACCGGCTTCCTTCACCTCCTCTGATGGCATTCATTAACCTGGGCGTCAGAGCAGAACTAAAACCTCCTCTTGATCATTGTAACATGCTTCTGACCCTAAACAAAAGAAAAAAAAACACCTCATTTTGTCATCAAAAGAGGTCTTCAACAATGGATTTAATCCACAGTGGAGGGTTTTATTAAAAACCGATTGACATTTGTCTGCTCATGTTGGTGACATTGCCTGGATGATGCTGATGACGACATTGTGGCCGTCGACTGGAGACAAGGAGGAAGCTGCTAGATGCATTTTGCATTAACCACTGAGGTACAGATTTGCGACGATTGTTTCGTTACTATAGATTCACATGGCCCTGACCCAGCGATGACAGGCCTGACGGTCCTAGCAACGACGTCCGCTGCAAGCCGTGTTGTCGCCAGCACTGGAAGGAGCACCGTACTCTCGTATCTCTACCTCCAAGTGCTAACCCCCTCTTTGCTCGGGCTTACCACCTGCAGTTGTCGCTCCATGGTTCAGAAATAAAAAAATTTTGACAGAAGGTATGGAATATTTTTGGGAAAGTCTCATTATTAAAAGACGAGCAAATCACATGCTATACACTCAATCCCTCAATCCAAACAAAAATTGCTGGATTCAAATGTTAACTTGCAAGTTCTATCAACAAATCTGACTGGGCAAAAGTAAAAAAAACACATATCTGTTCTATGTTTTCGTATAAACACGGTATTTTTGCCCTTTCAATGCACCTGTGGTGACTATAGAATTGCTGTTTTAAGATTTACTATTGGATGCTGCGTCAATGAACAAAGCGGGTGCGACAAAAAAAAGGGAAGCGAATTGACAAAAGTCAAAAACCGTATCTGTTTACAGTTTCGTATAAATACACGGTATTTTTTTGCACCTTCAATTCACCTGTGGTTGACTATAGAATTGCTGTTGTTAAGAATTACGTGATGCTGCGTCAATGAACAAAGCTGGGTGCGCAAAAGTAAAAAAACACGTATCTGATATGTTTTGGTATAATCACACGGTATTTTTTGCACCTTTCCATTCACCGTGTGGTGACCTATAGAATTGCTGTTGTTAAGATTTACGTGGAAGCTGCGTCAATGAACAAAGCTGGGTGCGCAAAGTCAAAAAACACGTAGCTGTTAGAGTTTTTCGTATAATACAACGGCATACTTGTTGCACCTTTCAATCACCTGTGGTGACTATAGAATTGCTGTTTTTAGAGATTTACGTGATGCTGCTCCAATGAAAAAAGCTGGGTGCGCAAAAGTCAAAAACAACGTATGTGTGTATGTTTTCGTATAATACAACGGTCATTTATTGCACCTTTCAATTCACCTGTGGAGACTATAGAATTGGGCTGTTTTAAATTTACTGATGCTGCGTCAATGAACAAAGCTGGTGCGCAAAAGTCAAAAAACACGTCATCTGATAAGTTTTCGAGTAATAGATATATACGGTATTTTTGCACCATTCACATTCACCTGTGGTGACTATAGAATTGTGCTGTTTTAAGATATACGTGGATCTGCGTCAATGAACAAAGCTGGGTGTCACAAAAGGACAAAAACCGTATCTGTTATTGTTCGTATAATACACGTATTTTTTTGCATCTTTCAAATTCACCAGTGGTGGACTAAGAATTGCTGTTTTAAGAATACGTGAGCTGCGTCAATGACAAAGCTGGGTGCGCAAAAGCAAAAAACACTTACTGTTATTTATCGAGTATAATACACGTATGTTTTTTTGCATCTTTCAATCACCTCGGTGACTATGAGAATTGGCTGGGCGTCTTATTTTTAAGATTTACGTGATGCTGCGTCAAATGAACAAAGCTGGTGCGCATAGTCCAAAAACACGTATCTGTTAAAGTTTTCGTATAATACACGGTATTTTTTGCACATTCAAGTTCAACCTGTGGTGACTATTAGAATTTGCTGTATTAAGATTTACGTGGATGCTGCGTAAAAGAAGAAAGCTGGGTGTCGCAAAAGTAAAAAACACGTATCGTTTATGTTTTCGTATGATACACGTATTTATATTTTGGCAACAAACAAACTTGGCTGACTACAAGATTGCTGATTGAAATTTAACTGCAAGGGGATATATCAACACGGGTTAGGAATTGCGGTAAAATTAAAATGAACACATAACTGAAATGTATTACTGAAATGAATACTGTGATAATAAAATGAGTTTGCACCTAACAAAGAGACCATGCAGTTACTAGAAATGATGTGTATCCAATATAAGTTCAGGCTGCCAATATCCAACAGCAAACTGTTAATAATAAAGATATTGCAGTGCAATGTCTACACTAAGTACTTGGTGAACTTTTATCCAGTGTTCTTTATAGATAGAGCTTTTGTCCTGTGTTTCGCGTGCAACCGCGGGCCCCCCGCTCCCCCCAGAGACTTTTACAGCGGTAGATGCTGCATTTAAAATTCTCTAGCTAATACATAAATCTTCAAATCTCTAATCTAACTAAATTGGAAGGATCACAGCAAATAGAATATGTTTCGTCTGTGCATAAAATTAGACTAATTTCGCGTGAGCTGTTTGCCACAGGCAAGCGCACGTCCTAATTCCTATAGACCCTGAGAGACACTAAGGCTGAACAGGAAGCACGCTGTCTATGTAATACGAGGTCATGTGATTTTCCAGCCAATCGCAACCCTACACATCCCAGTCATGATGTCCCACACACATCTCCACCTCTGCTCTATTCTGTAATCTGATTTGCTGGCCGCCAAAATTACAGGAAGCGCCGAAATGCGCGATCTTAAATCAGATGATGCCACAGATTTAACCTTAATTATCGCATGATCTGAAAATTTCGATCACCATAAAAACTTGCCATATAAAATTTTTTTCAACTCTTGTCGATAAAAATCCTCAACAACTAGTTGGGACCTTCAGCGGCACTCCGACAACAATACACTGTCAGATTGTGTGGTATGTGCCGATAAGGGAAATGGACAGGGTGAAGTGTGGAATATTTTTTGAGTCTGCTTGTCTCCTAAGTAGCAAAGGTGTAGTTCCTTGGCAATCCTTCGTAGGATCTCCACTGTGGGTTGTAGGTGACAACTAGTGGCACTCGGGCACTTCATCTCTGGGTCTCTTTATATGTGAGTAGACTGTCTCTGTTAATGGCTGCTGCTTTGTTTATTTGGTTGTCCGTCACTTCTGGTATCTATCCCAATCGGGGAAATTTCGTCCCCAGTTCCAGAAGGTGTTTGTCCAGGTCTGCTTTGTTGGAGCAAATATGATTGTATTGTATAGCCTGGCTGAAAATAAAAGATTGTCATGGGCTTGGGGTGGAAGCTGGTCATTCCATCAGGTAGGCTGTCCTGTCTGGATTTGTGGTATATTGAATGTTAGTATTCCGTGAACTCTTAATGTATATTGTGTATCCAGAAAGTGGATTATGTGCACTCTGATCAGCTAAGTTCAAGACTGTTGGTGTCTGAAAGTCATTGCGCGAATCAATATGGAATTGTAGATAAGGCCTCCTCACTCTCAGTTCAGATTACAAGGATATTAACTATCTAATGAAGATAAATCAAAGTTTTTGGTGAGCATGTTTGTATACATATGCCTCCAACCATTGCTTCTTAAAAAAGAAAGATTTGCATACTGAGAGTGAACATCTGGACCACATTGAAGTTCCATTCACTGGAACTTCATTCAGGGTTTCAATGGCTTGCACTCCCAGTATGCAATCTCTAATGATAAGGACAAATTTATCAGCATGTTCGTCATTGTATTAAAAGTTTAGGTTCTTAGATCGCGTTGCGCCACGCCAGATTTAATACATTTAGTGCTTATGCACTTTTGGCTAGCCATCCATCAGTGCAGGAGCAGACAGAATGTCAAAAAACATCATCCCTATGGTGTATGGTTCTCATTGGCTGCTAAAATCACATGACCATGTTATATATATATTTCAAGGTATTGCATTCAGATCGCCATTTCCAACACTCTCTGTACTTTACAGACTGCTCTCTGTCTGCTTACTTGCTTGCATGCAGACACAAGATTTGTTTATTAGCAATTTTAGACAGGAAAAACTGCTACTTAGATTAGTTAACGGGGTGTGCAGCAAGCTTAGGGAATCAAGACTTAATTAGATAGCATTTTCCTCTCCATAGACAGCAATAGTTAGGGAGTTTTTTTATTGCTGACTGCATCTTTCCCACACCCAGAAGCTGATATTTAGCGACATTTGCAGGCTCACATAACGCCTAACTCTCATATACATCATACTCATATAATCATACTCAGGGCCCAAAACTTCAGTTTTTACAGTACTGGGGGTGAAATCATTTTATGACACATCCGTCTCCAATTCTCCTATACAAAGAAATATATTCTAACTAGTGATTGATTGATGAAAATTATTCTGAGTGGAGAAAGGTTAATTTTGACAGTTTGGGCGGTGAACTACCTTTCAAATATACCGTGTGTTATTGTCATACAGAAATATATCCAGGAAATAGAGTTGCTAAATCTTAATGCCAAAAAGTGTAATTTTGCCAGATTTTAAGTCCACATAACGCTGAAATATACCAGTGCGTTATTGCGATCCACATATATATACACTTCTCTCTTTTTTATTACATATATATTTTGCCACATGCAGAGCTATAATATTTAGTTTTTGAACATGGTGAGAACTAGAGGTGGTAAGCGAGCAAACATGGGTGTAGGAAGTGGAGATACGGAGTGGAGGTACGAGATAAGGCACTCCTTCCAGTGCTCTGGACAACACATAAGTGAGTACATCGTCAGTCACAGGACCGTCAGGCCTGTCATCGCTTGCTCTGTCCCCTGTGCATCTCATTACTGAACAGCCTCTCCAATCTGTTCTTCAGTGGTTATCTAATCTACTCGAACTGGAATCTCTATGTTCCCTATTGCCATGTTCTTGCTGCCACCAATAGTACTGCCGCCTAATCTTGTTGAACCGAAACCTCGCTGTTCTCCATTGCCATGTTCTCGCTGCCACCAATGGTACTGCTGCCTAATCTTGTCGAACCAGAACCTCCATGTTCCCCATTGGCATGTTCTCGCTGCCACGAATGGTACTGCCGTCTAATCTAGTTGAACTGTAACCTCCATGTTCCCCATTGGCATGTTCTTGCTGCCACCAATGGTACTTCTGTCTAATCTAGTCTAGCCTGCAGAGGCATAAGTTCAAGTTCTTGGGCCCTGGTGCAAAAAGTGAAATGGGGCCCCCCCATTACCAGGGCTGCCATCAGTCATTTATCAACCATTTCAGGGCTCCATACAGCCAAATCAAATGAGGCCCCCACCCATTACTAGTTTTTATTTTTTTAACATATTAGTGGGCCCCTTTTTGATTAGAGCCCCTGACAGGAGCACTGCCCGTACTGCCCTATTTGCACCCCTGCCAGTCACCATGTGCTATTTCCAATACCGGTGTTTTCTTATGTGTCAAAGGGGCTTTTTAGCCCCCTCAGGATGCAAGGCCCTGTAGCAGCTGCTACTACTGCACCTCCTATAGCTACACCCCTGCTTGCAAGCTGTCCTCACTTTTCAGTTAGCCATTGAAAGGAATGAAGTATTTTAGCCTCTCAATTTTTTTCTGTCAGTCTTAGAGCCATTTGTTCTTCACTAAGTTGTCCTACGTATCCAGTTTACTGTTATGGATGCTAATTCCAGCTTCTTCTCACCTGTATAGGTATAAAAATTAACCAGAACATCTCCCATAGACTTTAACCCCTTCCCAACATGGGACATACCCATTCGCCCTAGGGGGAAGTGCGTTCCTGCAAGTGGACATATGGGTACGTCATGGCGATTGTGCGGGCTTACAAGCGAGCCTTGCACAATCGTGACATAGGACCAGTGGTAAATTACCGCTGGCCTCATGCCACATCACCCGTGGCTGGAGTGAGCTCTGGCCACTGGTGATTGAACTGTCATTATCCGTGGCCGGAATGAGCTCCTCCTGCCTTCAATCGGCGCAGTAACAGTCACAGAATTACGATTTTTGTTCATCCTGCAGCACATAAAATGGAATAAAAAGCGATCAAAAACTCATATCAACACCAAAGTGGTGCCAATTAAAACGTCAGTTCATCCTACAAAAAAAAAAAAATTACAAAGCTCTATATACGGAAAAATAAAAAAAGTTATGGCTTTCAGAAGACAGCAATGCATAAATATTGTCTTACACAATAAAAACACTTTTTTGAAAAGCAAAGTGCTTTCACATAAAAAAAACTATTTAACTGTGTATGGCCATAATCGTCTCGACCCAGGGAGTAAAATTAACTTGTCATGGATACTGCACGATAAGCACTGTTAAAAACGGATTTAAACGCGATCAAAAAGCCTTGTCCCCCCAAAAATGATACCAATAAAAACATTGTATCATCCCGCAAAAAACAAGCTGCTTTACAGCTCCGTATACAGAAAAAAAAAGTTATGACTTTCAGACTATGGCGATGCAAAAATGTGTTTCTTTTTTAAATAAAAGTGTTTTTTTTGTGTAAAGGTAGTAAAAAATAAGAAAAAATATATAACTTGGGAATTGCTGTAATTGAATTGACCTGCTGAGTAAAGCCACTGTAGGATGTCATTTATACCGCACGGTGACCGCTGTAAAAAATAAAAACACTATTAGGATTGCTGTATTTTGTTCAAAACGCCTCACAAAAACTTTAAAAAGTGATCAAAGCATCATATGCACCCTATAATGGTACCAATACAAACTTCAACTCATCCCGCAAAAAACAAACCCAAAATTAGAAAAATAAAAAAAGTTACAGCTGTCAGAATAGGACAACATAAAAACACAATTTTTATAGGCATTTTTCTATTGTGTAAAAGTAATAAAACATAAAAAAACTATATAAAATTTATATAATTGCAATTGTACCAACCTGCATAATAAAGTTATCATGTCATTTACACTGCACGGTGAATGCTGTAAAATTGAAACCCAAAAAACAATGACGGAACTGCGTTTTTTCCCCCCATTTTTCTGGCCCAATGCTAAAAAAAACTATGGAACACCTGTGTGCCCAAAATGCATAATACTCCCCTAGATGAGATCCATGAGGGGTGTTGAATCCAAAATGGTGTAACTTCTGGAATGTTTCACCTGTTCTTTGAGGGCTTTGCAAATGCGACATAACACCCATCAAAATCTGCGTTCCAAAAGCCAAATAATGCTCCCTCCCTTTTACGCTCTGCCATGCACCCAAACAGCAGTTTACACCCATATATAGGGTATTTCCAAACTTGGAAGAAAGTGTGTAACAAAATTTCAGGGGCTTTTTTTTCCAGGATTCTTTATAAATATTAAACATTTTCAGCTAAAATTGCAGATTGTTGGAAAAAAAAATGTCTTCAGTTTCACAGCCTAATGCTAAAACAATTTGTGAAACAACTTTGAGGTCGGTATACTCCCTGCACCCCTGGATATATTCCTTAAAGGGGTTGTCTCGCACAATGATTGGGTTTTAATTAAAAGATCTTTAAAAAACAAGCAGCTTTGCAATATATGTTCATTACAAATGTCCTACTGATTTTGAGCTAGCCCTGTTAGTAGTACTACATCAGCTTCTCAAGTTTCTATAGCAGCCAACCTGTTGATCCTTATCTTACTGGCTGTCAGGTCTGTATGACTCATCACCTTTGAAGACAGGTAGGAGCAGAGAGCCCCTCCTGCACAGAATGCTTCTGTAGTGGAGGGAGGGGGATGGAGGACTCTGGCTTCTATGTCCATGCTGCCTGGATTAACCCTGTGTGTCCCTGCTTCCTCCCGCTCTCTACCAGATAGATGTGACAGCAGTGACCCCGTGTGTTACTATAATCATGATGTGTCTGTGGAGCTGTAACTATAATAATACTATACAGATCAGGGAGGCTTGTGAACAGTTCATGCTGTGCTGTACTAGTGACACATAGTAACACGTCCCAGCTGCTCTGTGTCTGTTCTGAGAGGGTCTGTTTGTTGCTGGAGATGTGGAGATATGTATGCTAAGCAGAGGGTATAGGAACACTTGCATCCCCTCTGTTCTGCTATTAGCAATCATAGACCTCTCCACACGCATAGATCAGCCCTAATACAGCTGATCTAGATGCCTGCAGAAGATCTAGGCAGGCACACACAGGGTTAACTCTGGCAGCAATCCCCCTGCCCCCCCCTGCTGTATAGAAGTTATGGAGGAGAGCTGCCTGTGTGCTCAGGGGAGGGGGGAAGAGGGAGGAGAAGAGGCAGACAAGCTAGCACGCCCCTCAATTCAACTCCCAGCCACAGACAGAGGCTGAAAGCTTTTAATGAGACAACTCCTTTAAGGGATGTAGTTTCCAATATGAGGTATTTTTAGGGTGGTTATTGAGTTTTAGCCCCTTTAAGGTGTCCGAAAACCTGAAATGGCACCTAAATAAAGTCGTAATGAAAATGAGACCCCAGAGTCCAGTAGGTGCTCCTCCTACTCTGAGGCTTGTGGTTGAGCAAAATAGTGCACTAGGGTCACATATGAAATATCTCTGAAAATATCAGAATCTGGAGAATCAATATTAAATTGCATTTCCCGGGTCTAATCTACTGTGTTCTTGTGAACAATGGCTAAAAATTGAAGGTCTGCAAAAAAGTGAAATTTTGAAATTTCACCTCCACTTTGCTTTAATTCCCGAGAAACAACTAAAGGGTTAACAAACTTCCTAAATGCTGTTTTGAACACCTTAAGGGGTGTAGTTTCTTAGATGAAGTCATTTATGGGGGTATCTAATATACAGGCAAATCAAAGTCACGTCAGAACTGGACTGGTCTCTAAAATAATGTATATTGCAAATTTTCTTGAAAATGTCAAAATTACTACTAAATTTCTAAACCCCCTAATGTCGTAAAAAAAAAGACATTTGAAATGCTAGTTATAAACTATTTTGAGTGGAATAACTATCTGTCTTACACGCAGAAGTTTGAAAATGGTAAATTTTAAAAAAATTTTACGATACTTTGATATTTTAACAAATAAAGACTTTTTGGACCAAAATTTCTTACTAACTTAAAGCACAATGTGTCATGAGAAAAAAACCTCTGAATCACATGAATAGGTTAAAGTGTCAAAAAGTTTTTCTCACATAAAGTGACACATGTCAGATTTCAAAAATTGGGCTCTGTCAGAGAGGCCAAAACTGGCTCCGGCAGTAAGGGGTTAATGGGGTTTGAAGTTCGATTTCGAATAGAACTTCGAACCGAACTCACAAAAGTTTGAGATTCTAATCAAACTAGAACTTTTTACTGTTCGCTCAACACTATCATAATAAACTATAGAATCTTAAGGAAGATCCTAACATCCATATCCATACTAGTGAAATTATCACTTCCTTTCTTCCCTCCATTCATCTTCAAACTTTGTCTAATGATCTTCTTAAAGACCTAAATGCTCCCTTTTCAGAAGCAGTAATAGCACGCACAATTCAATCTCTCCAATTAGGAAAGGTGCCAGAACTGGACAGGTATTCCAATTAAATACTAGAAAACATATTACCCTATATTGCTCCCTTATCCAATCAACATTTTAAATTCTGTAAAAAGCAGTGGCTCCTTCCATAGGAAAAAGCTTGAGGCTACAATTATAACACTCCCCAAGCCTGGTAAATCCCCTAACACCATATCAAAGTTTAGCGGTGTAGAGAAAAACAACATTGTATGTTTCAATTTGTATAAAGTAGCAACTTTACTGATGCTTCCATGTGCACACACAAAGTGTCATTGACTTTTTCTAATACATGAGTGTACAAACACAAAAACCTGTGGATCCAACGGAGAGGATTTAGAAGGTCCACTTAATCCTTGCATGCAGTGACATATTATATTAGCTCAAAGAGTCACCAGGGAGCTAGCGCAACTTCATTGTGCGAGTGAACCTGCAATGTTTCAGGGGTAACAACGCCCTCTTTGTCAAAGCTTTGACAAAGCTGGTGTTCTCATGCAGTCCATTACATATATAATTTTTTTTTTTTTAATAAGAGTATATTTTTTCTTTTTTGAAATCCCACATATTCTATGATGTCCTTACTGGCACCTCACACTTTGTTAAAACTTATTCTAGCCTCGGAAAGAGACTTTTCACACTCCAAAGTCCAATGGAAATCATCGATTTCATGGGCTCACGGATCCTTAGCCTGCACTAATTTTGGAGGACAATATCAGAAACTACTGACTACATGGTATTATACATCAGAATGTTTATTCAAAATGTATCCAACGTCATCGTCAAGTTGCAGGAGACCCTATGGTCTTCAAGGTTCTCTATTCCACATTTTCTGGGAATGTAATCTGCTTATTGGACCAATATTTTCTTGATTATAAATAAGGTGGCCCGGGTACCTTATTCCTAAGTGGCCAGGCTTCACCCTCTTCCTATCAAGCATCAAAAATATTCCCTTTGGAAACTGAACACTAGTGGCCCATATTATTTACACAGCTAAACTAGCCTTCGCTAGGACATGGAAATCTCCTCTCATCCCTGAGATAGACAAAGTCAGATATTGTGAGCACCAAATAAAATTTTGAAAAACTATTAGCTTTTCGCAAAGGACAATGTTACAATTTTTTTCCCTTGGTTCCGTAGCAGAATATTATGCGTAATGTAAATTAAGACAAGTAACATGACAAAGCACCTTATTCTCCACCTTTTCTTTGTTCCCCCATTTCATAGTTCTTACTTTTCATTTTACTATGAAACGTTTTACTTGCGAACAGTTTAAGCTTAGTTCCAAATGGTGATTGGGGTTAAACCTCACATTCAACTGTTACTTTGTAAGCCATATGTACATTATACAAGTAATACCTTAGTCTTCTATTTTAAATGTACTTGCTCTTACTCTATTGAGTTCTTCATATTATTGCTATGTTGATACTTTTTTAAGGGTGCTTTCACACAGCGCAGTTTTGGTGCAGTTTTAACTGCGCTCCAATGAAATTGCCTTTATTACCAGCAAGCTTCTTTCAGTTGTCTAAATCGTTCCGAAAGGTGTTTCAGGTAAATAATCAATTACTTTGTTTGAAGTCTTGCGGATCACAAACACACTAATTGATTCCTTACTTTTCAAACAGTTTAGATAAGTGAAAAAAGCTTGTGGTAATAAAGGCAGTTTAATTGGAGCGCATTTTAAAAAACTGCCCCAAAAAAACTCCCGCCTATGTAAAAACCCAACCCTAATACAAACAGATCTAATTCACCCAATCTATGCTCAACAGCTTAATTTTTAAACCCCACCAAAGTAAAATTTTTTGGTATTGTAAATTTTTCCCCTTTTTATATAAATTTAAAAATAAAAAAAAAAATGTTTTAAACAGGGCCAGGCCATCATTAGTACTGCAGACTTTATAGCTCAAAGCCTTAGCTCACTTAGCAAAGACCCCATCAGCACAATGGAAAGTAATTTTGCTGTGGACAGAATCTTTCTTCACAAGGTCTGCCTCTCTTTATTCACATTTTTGCAATTAGTTTTACTCTCATAGATAAGCTCTGCAACCAAATTAAAATAAATTTTTCCATTCAAAGACAACCCCTTTTTTCCCAACAACATTCTATTTTGGGCAGAATTGGTTTATACAACCCTATATCAGAAAAAACACCTGACAAAAAATTTTTTTTTTAAAAACTTTTGTTTCCCCTTGAAAAAATATGGGGTTGATTTTTAAATAAACCAATTCGAGCTAAGCTGAGATATAACTTCTGCATAACGTAGAAATTTTGAAAATTAATTTTTACTGTTTTATGAAGCTTTTAAAAATTGTTCCCAAACAGAAATTATTTTCCACAAAAACCCAAAAGTTTTTTTGCTGCTGTTTTTTTTTTTTTTAACTCAATGTTCTTTGAAACCTGTATTAGTGTCCAGCAAAGCAGCAAGCATTGATGGATTCCATTACCTTTTGTTTAAAATTTTTCCAAATTGTACTATGTCTTGGTGGAAATTTTCCCCAAATTTTTTCCTCACTAACTGAAACCAAAAATTGCGGGGAAGAATTCCAAAAAAAATTTTTGGGGAATTTTTTAAAAGGGGAAAATTTGCATTTCCCGTTTTTAATAAGCTTAAAAAGGGTTGTAAAAAAAATTTAAAATGTATTTTTTGGTCCCTCAATAGTTCCCAAAGGGAAAATTTCCCTTAAAAAAGGTTACACCAGGGTATTTGGGTTTTTTAAACCCCTTTTAACGACCACCCACCGTCTTTGCCCTTGGGCGGGTGCAGGTCATTCGTCTCCCAAGCGAAGTTTTTTTGGGCTTTTGCTGCAGACATCGGTTTTTTTTGCGGTCCCGGTTTCCACAGCTCGCGAGAATCGGGGTAAAACTACACACCCCTTTCCCAGCACAGCCCCCGCAAGCACCGGGAAGCGGGGGGAAACCTCCGCCCCCCTTGGTGCTTTAACCCTTTGGGTTTCCGCAAAATTTTTCTCCGCAGCGCAATTTAAAAAGGGGTTTTCCCCGCTCTGTCGGGTGATCGGAACGCCCCGGGGACCCAACAGAGCCCGGGGGAAGGGGTGCACAGGGCAACCCCCGGGGGGCCCAGAGTAGCCCCAGGGCTGCCTTTGTTTTGAAGCCATAATCAGGGCAAACTGTTTGGGGTTTCCCCCGATCACTGCCTCTGTCAACTGACACAGAATTTTAATGTCCCTTTGCATATATGAAATCTAAAAACATTACTAAGTTTTAAAAAAAAAAAAAAAATAGTTCTCCCCTTAATGGGATTTTAAAAAAAAAATAAAAAAACTTTTAAAAAGTGTAAAAAATACAGAATAACAAAAAAAAATAATAAAAAAAAAATAATTAATAAAAAATAAAATTTGCATACATTTCACAAACACCAAAAAAACATACACAAATTTGGTATCCCCGACCCAACCCTAATAACCTTTAAATGAATCTAACAAGGTTTTTTTATAGGGAAAACGATTAATTTCGACAAAGTTTTTAAATCGGCAAGGTTTTTTTTTGGTGATCGAAATTTTTTTGAAACATTAAGGGGTAAAATCTGTGCATCAACATTAAATTTCCCCCCATTTTCCCCGGGGCTTTTTTGTAATTTTGGGGGACCACAAATCAGATTTACAGAATAGAGCAGGGTGAGATGGGGGTGTGCGACGTCAAGACTGGGGTGTGTATGGTTGTGAAATTTTGGCTGGAAAAATCACATGGGCCCCGTTTTTTCATAGAACAGCGATTCCTGTTCACCCCCATGTCTCTCACGTCCTAGAAAGTAGGACGTGCGCCCCTTCCTTGGCCAAAAAGCTCAGCGAAAATTTTTCTATTTCTGGGGCCCGAGAAACCTCTACTATTAGCTGGATCCTTTCAGTTTATTTTGATTAAGAAAGGAAAAATTTTTTAAAGTAATTTTGGTTTGAGAATTTTTTTAAAGGGGCATCCCACCGCTGTAAAGTCACGGGGGGAAACGGGGGGGGTTGGGGGGGGCCGCGGGGGAACACAGCAAGCCCCCAATAAAGAACACGGATAAAATTCACCAAACTTTTGTGGGGAGACCATTGCACTGCAAATATCCCCCTTCCCCCCTTTGTTTTTTTTATCCCCCCTTCACTTAAATCTGAAAACAGCAATTTTTTAAATCACCAAAGGTAAATTTTAAAGGTGCAAAAAAAAACCTTTTATTATACGAAAATAACAGAATTTCGTGTTTTTTTTACTTTTGGGGCCCTACAGCTTTTTTTCATTGACCAGTTGCAAATAAAAACGAAAAAAACAAAATTTTATAGCCCACAGGTGAAATTTAAAGGTGGGAAAAATACCCGGTTTTTATACGAAAACATAACAGAATACGTGTTTTTTTGACTTTGTCCACTACAGAAATTTTTTTCTTTTACGCAGCTTGCACGTTTAAATCTGGGAAAACAGCAATTTTTTTAGTACCACAGGGGAAAAGGAAAAAGGGGCAAAAAAAAACCCTGTATTTTTACGAAAACATAACAGATACGTGTTTTTTTAGTTTGGAGCACTCAGCTTTTGGGTTTAATTTATGCAGCTTTTCACGTAAAACTTTAAAAAAAGCAATGTTATAGTCCCCCCACAGGGGAATTGAAAGGGGGCAAAAAATCCCCTGTAAATTTTACGAAAACTAACAGAAAACTTTTTTTTTGACTTTTTGGGGCACTACAGCTTTGTTCATTGACCAGCATTTCACGTAAAACTAAAACAGCAATTTTAAAGTCACCACAAAGGGGAAAAAGAAAGGGGGCAAAAAAATACTGTGAAATTTTAACAAAACATAACAGATACTTGTTTTTTTTATTTTTTGGGCCCATTTCCAGATTTTTTTTGTTTAAGACCCCCTTTGCAGTTAAATTTGAAATCCACAATTTTGTTTTGATTAGAGGGATTTGAGAATAGCTGGTTTTTGCGGGCTTTTAATAAAGACTTTCCAAAACTATTCCATAACTTAAAAATTTTTATTTTTTCTGAAAAAGGAGCAAAATGCAGGGGGTAAAAAGAGCAAAGGGGGTTTGGTACCACATGGGGGTTTAAGGGTACGAGAAAAGGGTTTCCCCTTCCGTCTGGCGAAAAACACGAATGCCAGCGGATCATTTTTTTGCGGACCGCAGGCCTGTAAATCGCTGGTCCGGGGGCCCTGTAAAACCTAAAAAAACCAAACAGCGTCCCAACTTTTCCTTCATTTGGTTTTAATTGCAACCTGCATCCAGCACCCCAAAAACCCCCTTTCTTCCTCCCAGTCCCCCGGCCCACTAATTTTTCTTTCATCAGCATCATCACATCCCCCCAAAACATGAAGAAACCCCCAAATGTCAACTGGGTTACCCACCACTGGGGGATAATCCATTTCTGAAACCTTTTTTATGACAAAATGGGTTGGGGTCAAAAAAGGCATTTTAAAAGATAAAGAAAAAAATTTGGTCCCCCTTTTGCCCCCCATTACCGACCCAAACAGGGGAGGAAAAAGGGAACCCCCGTAAAACCGCAAAAATCCCGGGCGGCCCGGAAAACCGCCTTTGCGGGCCCTCTTCTTGTAGCCCGCAGTTTTCGGATGCAGAATGTCAGGACACCAAGTCCCTTGATGATATAAATGATGATAAAGGACGCCCTTGCGGATCCATCGTGGTCAATTTTCCCAAATTTGCTTGCGAGAGCTTCATCCGTAAAACGAGGAAAAGTTTGTGGGGTAGTGTCAATACGGGCCCCCGCCAAAAAAAGGGGAGAGGTCGGTCGCGGGAAGTCCGCAAAAACCCCCTCCCACCAGG
Source organism: Phyllomedusa bahiana (assembly GCA_025379985.1). Taxonomy (NCBI): domain Eukaryota; kingdom Metazoa; phylum Chordata; class Amphibia; order Anura; family Hylidae; genus Phyllomedusa; species Phyllomedusa bahiana. Next base: position 102,907 of record JAODAL010006277.1, on the reverse strand, counting down.
GGTTGCCCCATCAAAAATTTCAACCCGCGTTGTCTGAAACCCCGGGCCCGGGAAAAAGCCCATCGACCACCGAAAACATGGACTAAAAAGGGCAGGGCCCCAAGGCCTAAAAATCTCTTTTGAAAACCCTCACGGGGTTGAGCGGGGGGGTTGGTTTCCCTTCTGGGGTTTCAGGGTGGCTCCCCGGCGGGGCGCACCCCTTTTCAAAACCGCGGGAAAGGTTTCGGGGCCCTCTTTCCCCCCCCGGTCCTCGGGGTGGCATCACCCCCCCCAGAAAAACCCAAAACCTTTTAAAAATTAATCTGCCCCTTGGAGACCGTCCCCAAAACATTTTCCGGGAGCGTGGACCCCCTTCCCCGAAAACGAGACCAAGCGCGGGCTGGGTGCCAAGAACCTTGTGCCAGGCAAGGGGGGAATGCGAAAGGGGCAAAAAACCCTGCTGGCCCCCCCCCTTTAAAAACGGAGGCTGGAGAAACACCCCTTTTGCCGGGCACATGTAAAGAACCGGGTTCGTCCAAAAAATTTTTCTAAAAAGGCAAACCCGGGCCCGGATTTGCCGGCTGAAAAAGGGCTCAGGTTGAGTTCGCATTTCCGCCGTTTCCGCACCCTGCTTCGCCCCCCCTTTGGTTTCGTTGCAGCTTTCAGCTCGGGCCTCCCCCATCAACCGCCCTCATTGTTGACGTGGCAACACCTGGAATTCCACCCTCCACATGCTCCCAGCGATTGGCAGCACGCAATGCCATTACGAAATACGAAGTTCACATGGCCCCCCAAGCAGCGTGGCGGACCTTTGGGGTTTTTGATCCACCAAGAGTTGGGGCAGGGGAAAGAGCCTGCACCTCCTTGGGCCCGTTTTTGAAGAAGCCCCCAAAATTGGGGCGTGGGGGACAAAGCTCTTGTCCCCCATGACATGTGGTTTATCTTTGTTCTGGGAAAGAAACGTTTGGGCACTCTGAAAAAAAACAGGTTTCCCCCAGCGAAAGGAGAGGAACGGGCACAGATGCGGGCATGGAGCCCTTTCCCTTTTGTCAAAAAACCCAAGGCCCGACAGTTTCACAAATTTTATCGGTCCCTTTAATTAAACATGGTTTTAGGGTTTTCCCGGGGCTAGTGCAAAAGGGGGTGGGAAACAGCTCTCCCGGGTGCATCATCTCAGGGAAGTCAGGGCTGGGGGGAAGCTGTGCCGGGGGCGCGGAGGAGGGGGGAGGGGTTTTTCCTAGAAAACCCATGGTTTTCCGATGACCCTTCCCTTGGGGAAAAGGGTTTTGGGGGAAATTTGAGGGGGAGGGGGAAAAATGAGGAAGATCATTTGCTAAGGGCCCCTCGACCCAGAGGGTTGGGAAAACAAAGGGTCCATCCCCTTTTCAGAGGGGTTCTTGAATTGGGTTTCCCTTTCCTCGTAAAATTTTATCCCTCGCATTAAGGCCATCAAAAGAACAACGTTACTGGGGGGCCACCCCCCTGGGTCCCCGTACAAAACAAAACCCACACTTTCCTTCCCCCCCAAACCCCAAAAAGAGGGGTAAAAAGCAGGAAATGGAGACCTTTCGATTTATCAACTGGAACAAACGTTTTTTTCCAAATTTACGGGTTTTTCAAATTTTCCCCGGTGGAAAAAACCCAGCGACGGGGACGCATAGAGTGCCAATTGCCCTACACAAACACACAGGCAAGGTTGAAGAAGCCAAAGGGGGAAACCCTGGGGGAAACTTAAAAATTTTCCACCTCCCCCAAAAGCAAACCCAAACAGGGCACACAAACAAAAACCCGAAACCATTTAAAATCATGGTGGGACGACAAACCCGCGGGTTTTAACACCGAAAGTTTTTTTTTAAAGTGTTTTTTCCCGACCCAACAGACTTCTGGGTATCCAAAATGGCGAATGGCCCAGCGGCCCCGCCACCCAAAAAGGGTTTTTTGTCCTTCCCCCGCAGCCACGTCATATTCTGACGGACCTTCAGCACAGCCGGAGATTCCCCTTACAGAAAAAACGCATCCGGCTTTTTCCCCAGATAATGGGGGGAAACGTTTTACTTTTAACAAGATGAATCAGGGATGGATCTCTGGGTTAAACTTGTGGCCCCCAAATTGGGCCCAGTTCCCCCAATTAGTTGCTGGCAAATTACATTCCCTCCCCATAAAAGAAATGGCCCTTAAAACTTTTTTTTTAAATTTTATAATTTCTTACGCAATTTTTTAAATTTCCCCTTTTCCCAAAAGTTCATTTTTCTGGTTTTGCTGTGAGGGGACTGTAAAAGACACCAAGGTTTTTATGACAAAAACCCAAAATTTCCAAAATTTTCTCACTTTATCTTTTTTGAATTTTCGCATTGTTTAAATGGTTTTGGGGTCATTTGGGCCCCACAATTTTTAACATGGCGAGAATCCCAAAAAAAAAAATTTTTTGGGTTTATGTTGCTTGAGATACAGCAATAATTAAAGGCCTTTTGGAACAGAAATTGGGGTTTTTAAATTGGGATTTTCTCCCTCACAAAATTTTTTTCCCCGGGCCTTTAAAAATCCTTTTTTTTTTAATTTTTTTGGGGCAATTGCTTTAAAAAGAAAACAAAAACTACCGGGCCAATTCTAAAAAAGTTTTTTCTAATAGACATTTGTTTTTTTCAAATTGGCAAAAGTGGCTCATGGTCATGTTTTTTAATTTTTGGGGGGTTTTTCTGGACATGCACTAAACTACAGGGCCTAAAATAAAAAAAATTGTTTCTAACAGAAAATTTGTTTTTCACAAATTTGTCCCAAAAGGGGGGGGCCCCCCAAGGGTTCATGATTTGAATTTTTTTGGGGGCATTTTTCCCGGACATGCACTATACTACAGGTTCCCCATTAAAAAAAAAAAAAATGTTGTTTCTAACAGACCTTTTGTTTCTTCACAATTGTTCCCCAAAAATTTTCAAGGGGCATTTTTTTTGAAAATTTTTTGGGGGGAAATTTTTCGTGGGCATTCAGCAAAAAAACGGGCCTATTATAAAAAATGTTTTTTTCCCAACAGACCCTTTGTTCTTTTACAATTTTTTCCCAAAGTTGGGTCAAGGGGGTGGTGCGTCAGAAACCCCCCCCCCCCCGGAATGGTAAAGGAAAACTGTTAATTTACACATAATTTCAAAAGACTTTTTTTTGCCAAAATCTTTAACATAGCAAACCCAAACCCGTATTGAACAACCCCTTTTTTTAAAAAAATTAAAAAAAAAGAAACAAAGACATGGGGGATTCCCCTCCCTGTTTTTAAAAAATGTGTTTTCTAGAAAAAAAAGTACTAAAAAACTTCATGTCAAAATAGCTGTTAAAAAAAAAATTTCCCCTAAATTTAAAAAAGGGAGGTACAGGAAAACTTTTCCAGATGTAGGTAATTTAAGGGCATTTGGAGTATGGAGCACGAAAAGAGAACCCAAAAAACGGGGAAACCCTTTCCCTCCAGCAAATTTAGTAAAAGAGTAAAAAGAAATGCCAAGAAAAAGGGCCCCCTGGGGAAAAAGGAGCATAACCCCCCCCAGAAATTTCCAAGTTTAAGCCAAAAATTTCCCACCATACTATTTTCCAAACGCAAACCCCGGTCTTTACTGGAGTAAAGGTGAAGTGCTTTCAAAATTTCCACAAAATTTCCCTTCCCACCTGCTTTCCGCAGAAAAGTTTTCGGGTTTCTGCGTCATCAGGGCAATTTTTTTCCTGTGTGTTTAAAAGATTTAAAGGACCCAGCCTTTTCTTTTCCCCCCGCACCCCCCGAAAAACCCCCCCCTTGGGTCATGGGTGGGCACAGGACAGGTTTTAGTTAAATTTTTAGTTCCCAAATAAAATTTGGGGGTTTTAGAAAACCCTTTTTTCCCGGGAAATTTTTTTTAAACTTTGGGGGGGCAAACATTTTTAAAATGGGCATACTTGCGGTCCCCGGACAGGTAAAGCCCAAATTTTTCAGTTCAACTAAAATGGTGGTTTTAAAAACTCCTTTTTCCGGGCCTTTTTTTAAACTGTTTTGGGGCCCGACAGGTTTTTGGGTAAGCTGCGGTCCAAAAAGGGGTTTTGCAATTTTCCAGTTCAACTAAAAAAGGTGGTTTAAAGAACCCCCCTTTTTTCCGGCACTTTTTAATCTGGGGGTCAGACAGGTTTTAAAAGTAATGGAAACTTTCGTTTCCCGGGCATTTTTAGTCAAAGTCCATGAAACTAAAAAGGTTGGGTTGGGAAAAACCCTTTTTTTTTTTTCCCGGGACCTTTTTTTAAACTGTGGGGGCAACAGGTTTTTTAAAGGGGCATGCTTTCGTCCCCCGGGCAGGTTTTTTCAATTTCCCGTTCAAAAAAAAAGGTTGGGTTTAAAGGGCTCCTTTTTTCCGGCACTTTTTAAACTGGGGGGCCCGACAGGTTTTTTAAAGGTCATAACTTTTCGGGCCAGGACAGTTTTTAACCCAATGTTTCCCGTTTAAACAAAAAAGGGTGTTTGAAAGACCCCTTTTTTTTCCCACTTTTTAATTTTGGGGGGTCAACATTTTTAAAAGGGGGTCATGCTGGCGGTCCCGGGAAAAAGGTTTTTTCCAATGTCCTTTTAACTAAAAGGGTGGTTCAAAGACACTTTTTTTCCCGGCATTTTTTTAAAACTTGGATCATGCAGGTTTTTTAGGGTCAGGGCTCCTTTCCGGACAGGGAAATATTCAATGTCCATTTTCAAGTAAAATGTTTGGTTCAAATAATATTTGCCTTCGGGCACTTTTAAATTTTTTTGGGTGTTTTCAGGTTAAAAGAGTCATTGTGGTAAAGACGGGGATAGGAATGGTGTGTGATTTTTTTTCCCTGGCTTTTTTTCCAGCTTCTCCCCCCCTTTTTGGGGTTGTAAAAAATTAAGGTTTTTTTCTCTCCCATAGACTTTAATGGCCCTCGGAGAAGACCCGACTATCAACTATCGAAAAACCTTATCGAAGGGGGCCCGGGCAAACGACTATCGCCCGTTTTTCCGAAAAAAAAGGGGCCAACTAATCCCCTAAAACACTAAAAAATTTAGGGGAAAAAATTTAAAGGTTTAAAAAAAAATAAAAAAAATTTAAAAAAAAAAAAAAAATTAAAAAAAAATTCTGCAACTATTTTTAAGTGAAACTTAAACTTTTCCCCCCAAAAAAGTAAAAACCCGTTTTGAATAAAAAGAGGGCCTCATACACTGGGAAACCCCTGAAAAAAAAAAAAAATTACAACTGTCGAAACTCAAGGAAGCAAAAAATAAAAAAAAGTTTTTAAGGCATTAACCCACTTTCAGCGACGGCTTAAGGGGTTTAAAAAACGTATAATTTTTTATGGGGAAATTTTTTCCCCGCCCTAGCATATGTAACATCTTGTACAAAAATAGTATATAACAAAATTCAGATATGAAATGAAAAATTTCTAATTGTAGAGCCTTTTTCAGTATATTATCTGGAAAGAGCAATGGAGCAAAAACATAAGGGGGGAAATCTTTTTTCCCCAAAAACCCCAAACTTTTCTATTTTGCTCCCTACTCCTTCCAGATATCTTACACTTTTTTTATGTTTCTCCATTTGCTTTCCCTTTCCCAAAAATTTTATTAAGAAGGCTCTAAAACACTCGGACCAAAAAACCCTTTTTCCAAATTCATCTCTGGATTTGTTATATACTACTTTTTGGTTTTTGAATATTAAAATATGCTACATTTTGGGAAAAAAAATTTTTAAAAAATAAATTTAACCTTCTTTTAAAAGGGAAAATATTGGTGTGCTTTGGATCTCTATCTAGTTTTATTCAATTTAATTTGGGTTTTCCCTTTCCGAGTTTCCCCCATCACCAAAACAGAAAAAACAGAAGTGCGACACCTACCCTACCCTAAGGAAATTCTTCCAAACATCCTTGAAGGATTTCCAAGCAATTTTCTCAGGCCCCACCAGCAGTTCTTTGAGGGGGCTTTTCCATTCAAGATGTTTCAGTTTGCGACCAAAAAATAAAGCCTTCCTTAATCTTGGCATCAGTTATTGCTTGGGAACAAATTTTTTCCCCAAATAATGAAAAACTGTTTTCCTTATTTAATTTCCTTCAAAAAAATTTTTTTATCACTCAATTTTATGGAACTTGGGGGACAAAATATAATTTTTGAGTTCCCCAAATGTTTTTTGTGTGGGTTTTTCTGCCCGGAAGTCAACGAAGTGACTGCTTAGCAGGGTGTCCCATTCACAAATAAAACAGCATTTAAATTTGGGATATCCAACTGCAATTTCCCAAACACAAAGCCACTTATTTTAAAAAATCACCACAAAAAGTTCCAGTTTCTGTCTTGATTGTTTTAAAAAGTTCCATGCCCTCATATGTTTTTTTTTCATGTGGGATCATAACAAGGGAAAAAGAAGGGAAGAACAAAAACCCTTTTGTAAAAAGACAGCTTTGAAAGGGGTTTACACGATTAAAGGGAATAAAGATACACACTTTTTTTTTTTTCACTTGTGCTCACAACCCCCCAAAACTGCAAACAATTTATCAAAGTTTTTTTCAAAGCACAGGGAAATTTTTTAACCCTATTTTAAATAAAATGGTTAAAATCAACTTGGGGGCTTGAAAAACATAACTTTGTACCAGGGACAGCAAAAATTTAAAACCTTGAAGCTTTAAAACCATTTACTCCCGTGTCATTACAAAGCCCCCAGCACTGACGGGGGGGCCCCTGCAAAGGGGTAAACTTATATCCACCCCCGAGCTCCCTTTCCAAATCAGGTACAAATCCAACATAAATCAACCCCCAAACAGTTCCAGCCCCCCCCCAAAAAAACACGCCCCACCAAAACCCCCTTAAACTCAAAAAAGGGAAAAACCGAGGGAATCAGATTCCCACCAGAAAATTCAAAAAACACACAAAAAATTTCTTTTCTCTCTTCCTTTTGAAGCAGCTACAAAAGAAAAAATACACTTCTTCAAGGAAATGGGTCGGGGCAAAAAACAAGGGAAAATTCCCAAAAATTAAAAAAGGCTAAAATTTTAAATTTTTAAAAAGGGTTTTCAGTGCTTTCATAAACAAAATAAGATAAAAAATTAAAAATTTCACCATCAAAAAAAGTTATAAAATAAAAGGGGTAAATGCATAGAAAGGTTTCCCCACTTACAAGGAAAAAACAACCCGGGGGGAAGGGAAGGAACAAGGGACACAGCTTTATAAAGAATTTTACCCCCACGCTAAGACACAACTAAGGGTTGGGCCCGGGGCTTTTTACCCGCCAGGCTTTCTCCTCCCTCTCCCTAACGCCTACTCTCTTAAATGGGGGGCATAAAATTTAAAGAGGAGGGCCGAAATACAAATTGTCGGATGAGGGGTTTTTGGGATACTATTTCCACAAGGGGGCACTCACCGGGCCCGCGCTTCGCTGGGGCAGAAACATTAAGAATTTTAAAAATGGGGGGTGGGTCATAGTTTTTTCAGGTTTATCAGGAAACCAGGAAAAAACGCTTATACAAACCTGGGCCAAAACGCAATAAAAACCCCTTGGAAACTAAACAGTTTCCCTACTTTAAACCCGTCAAAGGGCTTGGGGGGGTTTAATTCTGCAACCCACCTAGGGTTCCCCCACAGAGGGGGATGAAGGCCCCACAAACTGAGCTGCAGGAAATTTTTTGGAAATTCACATTTTTTAAACCCAAAGGGTTTAAAAAGAACAACTCAAATACATTTTAAATTTTTAATGTTTTACATAACCCCTCCCCCTTTTGGAGGGGGCGGGGGGGACGGCTCACCTGCCATCCCTGAGCCCGCCCCTTTACCCCCTTTGGCGCGGAGACCATCTGCATTACCATGTTCAATGCCCTTTTTGTGTTTTTTTAAAAAAAAAGTAAAACCCAATTGCTGCAGCCCCAAAGGGCCCCACCTGAGCGGGCTTGCCATTGTCGCCAGCCATTTCAGTTGAGCCGGGTGAGCGGGTTTTGGCCCTTTGCCCCCACTGTAAATTTGCCCCCAAATTTTAGGAAGGGTTGTAGTTTCTTTAGGGCCCATCTTTGCCAAACCCCCTTTTCTAAAATTGAAGCATAGAAAACCTTTCCCTTTGGCCAGGAGTTCCGCCGGGTACAGAACGGGGGAGCTCCCCCCCCCTTTGGGGTTTCCCCTGAAGGGGACCGCCCCTTTACCCCATAAGTGCTGGCGTCAGTTTGGACCACAAACCCCTAGGGGAGAAGCCCGGACCCTTTGGAGAACGGGGTGAGCTGGCCAAGGCACCTTTTAGGCAAAAAGGGCTGCTCACTTTGGGGGGCCCAAAGGGAGAAAATTTGTAGTTTGGCAAAATTTCCCCCTATAGTAGCCAGCTGTACCCAGAAGGACATCATTTTTTTTTTAGTTTTGGGAGTGGGAAAAGGTTTAAAAAAAAAAAATCGCCCCTGTTTTTTTCCTGGCGGGCCCTTAGCTTTCCCACCCCCCACAGGGGTGTCCCCTCAGCCATGGCTATCTGACATTCCCTGGTTTAAGGTCAAATGCAGATTTGGCTTCTCTGGGACTTGGGACAGATGATAGGGCTCCCCCCGGGAAATTTTGCAAAAGAGGGGAAAATTCAAAATCCCAGATATGCAAGGGGAAAAAACCCATCACAACCCAACCCGCTGTTTGCCCGGGCGCGGGAAAAGGGCGGGGGAAAATTTTAAATACCGAAGGGCAGACAAAAATTGTACAGCCCAAAGGGGTTTTAGGGAAGGGGCCGCCCCTTTCCTGGGCCCCTTTTGCGGGGGGATCTGCCAAATCCCCTGCCCCAGGTCCATGATGGTGAGGTAGGGGGCACCGGCCAGCTGATCAACAGCTCATCTACCCCGGGCTGGGATAGGCATAAAAGACGGTTTTTGCAAATTTTAAACCTCCTATAAACCAAAACAGAACCTTGTCTTTTGGGTTCCTTTTTTGGAAAAGGGAAACCACTGGTGGGGGGCCCGACACACGGGGTTTTTTGTAGGGCCCCCAAAGGGCCAAACATTCTTCTATTTGCCCCCTCATGTTCCCTTTTTCACCTCTGTGAAACCCAAAAAAGCAGGTTCCCCTAATGGGGGGTGAGTGCCAGTGTCCAAAAGGGGATGGCAAAACTGAGTTCTCCCGGGGCCCACTTGAAAAGGGTGTTCCGAAAAGGGGCCTTTTTTCAGTACCTGGGAAGCTCAGCCCTTTCGGGCCGTGGGGGTTAACTGAGGGTTAAATTGGGCGCCTCAAGTGTGTCTGGCCCTGTGTTTCGGCTAAGAATCTATTAGGACACCCTTTTTTCCCCCCCCCCGGGGCCATACTGCCCCAAGGCATAAACACAGGGCCCCTGGAGTGATTGCCTTTTAACATATTGACAGGGGAACCCCTTTTTGTGCTTGTCATCCAGGGACATTACATAGTTAACCATCATTGAGCCGTTTTTTTAAACATGTGGGGGCCCTTTCCCCATGCACCCTTTTTTTTTTTTTTTTTTTTAAATTGTTTCGAGAAAGGGGGACCGGCCCCCCAAAAAATTTCCTGCCCTCTTCAACTTTCGTTGCCGGGCATTAGGGTTTCCAAAACCATTTTTTTCTTGTTTGGGCCCGGGTTTTTGGGGTAAGGTTGCCCATGCACAACACTGCTAAGTGCCTCCCTTTTTGTCCCTGATTTTTTAAAGATGTATTTCCCCCCACAGAGACTTCGGGGGGTCTCCAGCTTCCCCCTCCCAGGACTCTCTGATCAAATCCGGGGGGCCCCCCTCACTCTTCTACCAAAAAGGAGTTAAAAAGGGGAAAATCCTGTTGAAGTTTGGGGGCACCTCCCCAATAGGGGAACAGCAAAGGGGTAGAAAAAACGCTCCAATCCGGCCTTGGGTTTTCCACAAACAAAATTTTTAGCAAACGTTTTAATGTCCCATTAAAACGCCCACACAACCCATTGGTCTGGGGGTGTGAATGGGAGTGGCGGTCAGGTTCTGCAACCCCTTTCCCTTTTTTCTTGCAGAGGCTCCTTTCATTAGGTTGGACATAAAATGAGTCCCCGATCAGTTTAAAATCTCCCCCAGGAAAACCCCAAAAGGTTTAAAACAAACACAGATTTTTCAGGGGAAACGCAACCTTGTCGCCCCTATAGAGGACATGGCCACGCCTCGGATATCGGGTTTTTTATTGTTTAACTACTGTCAGGGAAAGAAGCGCTTCCCAGAACTGCTGGGGAAAAAGGCCAAACGGAACCCATGATATCCCCCCGCCATCTTTGGAAAAGGGTCATCAATGAAATTTTGGGAAGGGGATCAATGGAGCCTTGGAAGCATTTTCCCCGCTTTAAAATACCCGCCTCAGAAACCAAACAAAAGGGAAAGGGCAGTAATTTGGGTATTTTCAGTCCCCAAATTTGGGCCCAAAAAAAATTATGAATTAGCCGAGCTTTTGGGTTTTTTGTACGCCCAAAAGCCCGGCTTTAAGGGGAAACTTTATGACGGGGCCTTCAATAGTTTTTGCCGGGAAAGGGGATTTAAAAACCAGTCCTTTTTCAGAATTTCCCAAGTTGTGTTGGTCAGCCACATCTCTTTGTACAGGGTTGCCCTGCTCCCAGCACCAACCCCCTTTATTGCTTTGGGCTCAGGGGGAGGATTATCTGCCAGCCCCCTTTCTTAAACTAAGCTGGGATTTTTACAGGGGAGATGCCTTAAAGCCATAGCAAACAGGTTGCACATCACTTGCAGAGGGGGGGTCAGCAGCAGATGCTGGGCCCCTCTGTGCTGGCTGCAGCGGTGACCCCTCCTTTACAGGAGATGCTGTTGGGGAGGAAAAGGGAAACAGTTACCCAGGTCTGAGGGTTACAAACAGTTTGACTGCGTTTTTTAAAACTGCCAACATATAAACTGTTTTTTAAAATTTTTCATTCACATTAACCCCCCAGAGGGAAAATTGTTTCCCCCGGGGCACCCCACGGCGACAGTCTCATCCACAACAGGGGGGGTTTCCCCGAAAATTTTTTGCGCCTTTTCCTGTGGGGAACCACAAAATTTTGGGGTGGGGTTTCCCGTGGGGGGGCAGGGGGATAATTAAAATTTCCCCTTTTTCCCCCAAATCTGTACCCAAAAAAACATTTGCGGGAATTTAAGGGCCAGAGATTCCCACTTTCTCATTCCTCTGCCTGCTCCCCCCTCCAATTTAAACCCCGGGCCCTGGGGACAGCAGACGAATCCTTTTCCCAAATTTCCCGTCAGGGACATTTTTCTTTTCCCAGTTTTTGGGTGTCCTCAAATTCACCAATTCCGGGCGCACCACCGTCACCTCTTTCACCCCTGTCCTTTGAAGCCCACGGGGAAACCCTTGTTGGCCCCCCCGGGAAAAGGGTTTTAAAATTTCGCTGCTTCTTCCCCCTTTAGCCCCCGCCCAATGGTAGAAAAGGGGGCCCTGCCCCCCGGGAGATTTTTTGCAGGGGGTAAAGGGGGACTCTTCCTCTTGTCGGGACAAAGTGGCACTAACCTTCCCCCCCTTTGTTTCAGATGAAGAAATTTTCGCGGGGTCAGTGAGGGTAGGTGGGTTTGGGGCCCCGGAGGATAAACCCGTAGGGGGCCCAAAGGTCGATGGGGAGGGGGGAAAGGGGTTTTCCAGCCGGGTTACCTCTGCCCCAGGTGGACTCAGGCGTTCTCCGGGCTTCTGGCATCCTGTTGAACATAGGGGTCCCGCCAGTTCAGCCCCGTCTTGGACTTTTTTGGGGTTCCCGGGAAAAAAAAACTGCGAACATCAAACAGGGGCAGATATTGGGGAAAACTGCTCCTTGATCTGAGAATTTTAACAGGTTTGTTTAAAGCTGGAAAAAAGAGAGTCCTTCTAAAACCCCGCTTTAGGTGGCCCCTTTAAGCTGCTCTTTTACATCCGTGTTTGGGTGTCAGTGGGGCCTTTTGCAGACTCCGAAAATTTTTTTGGGGAAAACCCCGGAGTGAGGTGATATTTCAGGACCGGAGTCTTTTTTTGGGATCATAGTCCCCTCTTGCTTGGTAAAGGGGGTCCGAAAAAACCTCCCAAAGGGTTTTCCCCCCAAGTCCGGGTAGATATCGTGCCCACCCTCCTTTGGGAAAAATGATTTTGTCTGCAAACTTTTCAAATCCCCGTGGGGAAAACATCCCAAGTTCCCCAAACTATTTTTCCTTTACCGGGAAAATTTTCAAATCAGGGGGTTTTAAAGGGGGGTTTTTATCCTTTGGGGGGAGGCCGTGGCAAAGCCTCACCCCCCTTTTAAGTCTTGCCAGCTGTAGCTTGAGGCCCTCCAGTTGACGCTCGGCCCCCTCCGCTCTCTCTCAGCTTGACGCTCGGCCGCCCTTTGCTCCCCTCTTTAGCTTGACGCTAGCCGCCTCTTCTCCTCACGGCCCCGACGTTCCGCACCCCTCTCTCGCTTTTGGAATTGCAGGGTTTAAATTTTTTTGGGCACATTAGGGTCACAACGCCAAAGGTTCTGCCCAAAGCCATGCCCCGAGGGAGAGTCCAACCTTCCCCGAGAACTGCCCCGGGGTTTCCCAGGAGAAATTACTTAAAGGGGCAAAATTTCCCCCAATGGGACCCGTGCGTTTTCGTTTTTGTTCTCTTTTTTTTGCCGGTCCAGCCCCGCTTTAAATCTTCCCCCACGAGCTCCGAATTTAGCGAACCCCTTTGTTTTCCCCCAAAGCAATTTTTAAAATTTTCTCTCCTCACAAAGGCTGATGGGTATTTTCCTTTTCCTTTGCTTCTTATACGGGCTTTCCCTTACAAAGCACCCTTTGCCAATAAAAAAATAGAAAAGAAAAAAAAGGGAGGGGAAACTGATTGAGTTAGTCAAATAAAATTTAAACACTGCGTTATTTTTTTTTAAGAATGGGGGGAATCTTCACAAGATTACAGCCAGTCCCTTTTTGGCAGGGAATAAAATTTTTTAAACCAAGCACTAAAGCTGCCCCAAAAAAAAAAAAAACCCACCGCTCCCCGCCCCAAATTTTTCACGTACCCCTCACCACATGTGACTGGGGGGGCCCCTGCAATGGGGGGGAAATTTTTTCCACTCGAGCTCCCCCCACCCCTCAAAAAAGGTTGCAAAACAAGCATTAAAACGTACCACCAAAACAGTTCCAGCCCCCCCCCCAAAAAATTTCAACCCGCCACCCCCCCTTCCTTCAATACCAAAAAGGAAAACAGCCGGGGGGAAAATTTATTTTCCCAAACCAAAATATTTTAAAAAACCCCAAAAAATAAAAATGCAAATCTTCTGCTCTGAAGCAGCTACAAAAAAAAAATACATTCTTCAAGGGAAAAAGGGTTTGGGCAACAACAAAAACTTCCGAATTTTAAAGGCCAAAATTTAATTTTAAAATGATTTTCAGTGCTTACATAAACAAAATATGATAACAATAACAATGACACACATCAATACAGTTATGAAAATAAAAGGATAAATGCATAGAAAGGTTTCACACTTACAGATGTTTCAGATCAGGTCCCGGGGGAAGGAAGGAACATGGGACACAGCTTCAATAAAGAATTGACCCCCACGCTATGACACAGACTAGAGGTTGGCCTGGGGCTTTATACCTGTCCAGGCTTTCTCCTCCTTCTCATAACTGCCTACTCTCTTACTGGTGGGCATTATGATGAGGAGGCGTGTATACAGAATTGTCAGATGAGGGTTACTGCATACTATTTCCACAAGGGGGCACTCACGGACTTCGCTTCTGCTGGGCAGAACAATTAAAAGTTTATCGTGGAGGGGTCATAGTTTATCAGGTTTATCAGGTATCCAGGACAGCTGCATATACAATCCTGGGCCATAAAGCGCAATAAACCCATGGTATCTAAACAGTTCCATACTTAAACAGTCAAAGGGCTAGGGGGGTGAGATTCTGCAGACCCAGCCTAGGAATTCCCACACAGAGGGGGATGATGGCTCACAATCTGAGCTGCAGGATTTTCTGGACTTCACAATTTTAAGCAATGGTTTAATGAACAACTCAGAATACATTTAATTTTCAATGTTTTACATAACACTCTGCATTTGCTTTTGACAAACCTATGTACCAGACCAAGTCATTCAGTTCTGGCTATGTTGTAAGATGAGGTTCACCAGACATATATAGCTCAAAGTCTGAATCAGTGATGTTCCCCATCTCTGACCCATGGACTACAACATCTTCATTGGCTGCTTCCTCTAGGCTCCATGTCTCTGATGGATTTGGTACTAGAAGAGTAACATTCTGTAGCACTGGTCTCATTGGGATATTCAATGGATTTCTTATTCGTAGCAAAGACATTGATTAGACAGAAGAAACAGACGGTCACATGATCCTTCTGTTCCTGCCATGTCATTGAGACAGCAAACTTGATTGATTTGCGACAACCTCTTAACCAAATTCTAAGACTAACAGCACATCTTGCACAACAGATATGCTGAGCCCAAGATTTGTCTTGATCACCAATCTTGCATGCAAAGTACAGCTCGCAGGCTTTCATGATGAGAGTTGTCATGGTGCATCTTTGAAGCTAAGCATGTGCTCTCCACAAATGTAACAGAAACCTTTGTTGCTCAGTGTAATCAGTTCATAATTTAATAAAGAACTATAGTTGTATTAAAGCAATATGTAAATTCTTGCTCATTTTATATTTTTGGTCAAATAAGAGATAAGCTCTATTTTCAGTATAGTTATGGGGGTTATGTGTATGATCTTGACTGGTAAGTAGTGCTTACATGCAGACTTAGCAAAAATAAACTTGATAGAGGTTCTTCAATAACATGGCACAAAAAGTGCCCTCAACTTTTTCTATTTTTCAATGGCTTTTGTTGTGATCTAAGAATAGATCATATGGAAAAACATAACATCACTATCAAGTTAAACTTTGATACATCAGTAGTTGTGTGGAACTGGAGGATGCACTGAAAACAGCATATTTGTCAGCAGACAAGAATTGTTAGGGGCAGTAGCCTGAAAGCGGGACCGTAAATGTGTGGAAGAGTTAAAATTGTTGAGCATGGTGGTATCGCTAAAGGGGAATTTGGTGTGATCAAAATACCTAAAGACCAGTGATGGCACAGCAAAAATGTCCCACACATTGTACTGCATTGCAGGGCAAACTCAGGATCACCTTACTGGCGTGAGGTGCTTCAGGTTTGGGGGTTACAAGAAACTAATATTCACGTTGACTCGGTAGCTATCACTTGGATGCAGAGATATAAAGGTGTTTTCTCATCACGCTTGTTTCACTGAGTCACAATCAACTCCGTTTCTTCAGGCTATGAATGGTTCTATAGCAGTTATTAGCATATTTTGCTCCACTATAACTAGCTGAGACATTACAAAAATGTAAGTGAAGGAGATTTCATCCTCAGTAAACAAATTGTACTGAGGAGTGAAAACAATTGCTTATCTGCAAATAAAACCTAATCTTGTTAGAGATAATGAGTCTTCTCCGAGAGTGAACTCTGTCCATGGTGAAGTCACTCCCTTCTCTCTGTCTAATCAGGAAGGAAGGTATGAATGTAAACAAAAAACATGTTTGCACTCAGAGCAGATAAAATCTCTCTTATCTCATGATCAAAGTACAGTCACGTGTATTTGGAAAAAGTTTTCATTTTCCTGTCCCTACATGTTGAAAGCTAATCTTTGTAGTGAGAAAACCCCCATTATATAACAGTTATGGCTAGCAGTACTAATGCAGCGATATCAATGACTGTCTCGGTGTCTTTCTCCTGAGAAAGGACAAGATTCTATACAGTCTTTGATCTTGCCTCTTAAGCCAAGGGTACAATGTCCCAGTCTTTACACTAGGCACTAGTAATTGTTTCACAGATTATAGGCTATTCAAATGCTACTCACTCTTATACTTCTGTAACAGAAGTTTTCTGCCCATTAGTTGTCTCTGTTTGTCATACATGATTACCTAATGGCAGCCATGGGGGTAAAATTTCCCACCACCATGTTGCTAAGTCACACAGAAAGCACAGAAAAACAATGCAACAGCAAAATTTCTAATCTTACAGTTCACATAAGACTCTCAGAATGGAACCTCCTGCAATTAAAAGTAGCATGGTGGCTCATTGGTTGCCAATATTATCTTATAGCACCTGGGTCTAATTAGACATTTAGGGCAAAATGTCCCAATATGCAAGCACCATTTTTTCGTCTATTTTCAGCCAAAAATACTCTTGACGCTATGTTCTCGATGTAAATGAACTGTAATATAACAAAACTAGGCGCATTATATGCTGGGCATGACACATTGTGATGCGCCTAAAACCGCGCATTAAATATATTAGCGATGATACACTGTGCATCTCCATAATGCAATGCGTCTATTGAGGCGCATTACATACACTAGTAATGATACGCTATGCTCCGCAATTGTGCAATTTGCCTTTTTTAGGTGCATTAAGTTTACCATGCAAGGTATACCAGATGCCAGATTTTTGAAAGGATCATACTTTAAGGTGCACTTTACACCGATTAAATGCACCTAAGAACTGCCGCAACGATGCCAATTTTCAGACATGTCGCCTTTAGTCATGAGCAATAGACTGAACTATATATGGGAATCAACCTCCTTTACTCAACTTGATTATCACAAAAACAAATGTTATAGTATATGTCTTACTACATAACCAGAATGGACTAACGTAGGTAATTTCAGCGTTCAAACACAAAGAAAGCCTCTTTATCCTCCTGCTTATCGACAACTTCTATCTTATAGTTTATCAGCTGGCCATTTCTTTTTTTTACAATAATGGATCAGTGCTAGTGTTGAGCGATTGCGTTGGCTATCGAGATCGAGCGATAGTCGATAGTCGGCCGCTATCGATAAGGTTTTTCTATAGTGAGCATCGATTATGAGCGATTACCATTAAAGTCTATGGGAGAGCAACAACACCTTCATTATTACACCCAAACAAGGCTGGAGAAGCTGAAATTAACATCCACAACAGTCAAATGGATACATGCTACATCTTAGGCAACACATCTAGGTTATAAAAGTCACAGAAAAAAGTCACAGACCATTCACTATCCCTGTCTTGTACCACAGCATGACCCTTAAACCTGCATCACCCACAAATTAAAAAGTGCCAGAAGGCAGTATGATTTGAACCATCATGTTACTTGAACTGGACATTGAATATACCTGTCCTGGAACGCAGCATGAGCCCCAAACCTGCATGACCCCCACATTTAAAAAGTGCCGCAAAAAGGAGTATTTCACCACCATTTTAGTTGAACTGGACACTAATATATCTGTCGTGTAATGCAGAATGACCATTAAACCTGTCTGACCCACAGTTTAAAAAGTGCCAGAAAAAGGAGTCTTTCAACCACCATTTTAGTTGAACTGGACATATACTGTCCCTGTCCTGGGCCACAGTATGACCATTAAACCTGTCTGACCCCCAGATTACAAAGTGCCGGAAAAAGGAGTCTTTCAACCACCATTTTAGTTGAACTGGACATTGACTAGAACTGTCCTGTGCCACAGCATGAGCCCCAAACCTGCATGACCCCAGATTAAAAAGTGCCGGAAAAAGGAGTCTTTCAACCACCATTTTCGTTGAACTGGACATTGACTATACCTGTCCTGGGCCACAGCATGAGCCCCAAACCTGCATGACCCCAGATTAAAAAGTGCCGGAAAAAGGAGTCTTTCAACCACCATTTTAGTTGAACTGGACATTGACTATACCTGTCCTGGGCCACAGCATGAGCCCCAAACCTGCATGACCCCCAGATTTAAAAAGTGCCGGAAAAAGGAGTCTTTCAACCACCATTTTAGTTTCACTGGACATTGACTATACCTGTCCTGGGCCACAGCATGAGCCTCAAACCTGCATGACCCCCAGATTTAAAAAGTGCCGGAAAAAGGAGTCTTTCAACCACCATTTTAGTTTCACTGGACATTGACTATACCTGTCCTGGGCCACAGCATGAGCCCCAAACCTGCATGACCCCCACATTTAAAAAGTGCCGGAAAAAGGAGTCTTTCAACCACCATTTTAGTTTCACTGGACATTGACTATACCTGTCCTGGACCACAGTATGACCATTAAACCTGTCTGACCCCCAGATTAAAAAGTGCCAGGAGTCTGTTATGTCTGTATCTGTTATGTTTTCGTATAATACACGGTATTTTTTGCACCTTTATATTCACCTGTGGTGAATATAGAATTGCTGTTTTAAGATTTACGTAGATGCTGCGTCAATGAACAGTGCTGGGTGCGCAACAGTCAAAAAACACGTAACTGTTATGTTTTGATATAATAAACGGTATTTGTTGCACCTTTCAATTCACCTGTGGTGAATATAGAATTGCTGTTTTAAGATTTACGTAGATGCTGCGTCAATGAACAATGCTGGGTGTGCAAAAGTCAAAAAACACGTAACTGTTATGTTTTTATAAATAAACGGTATTTTTTGCACCTTTCAAGTCACCTGTGGTGAATATAGAATTGCTGTTTTAAGATTTACGTAGATGCTGCGTCAATGAACAATGCTGGGTGCGCAAAAGTCAAAAAACACGTAACTGTTATGTTTTGGTATAATAACGATATTTTTTGCACCTTTCAATTCACCTGTGGTGAATATAGAATTGCTGTTTTAAGATTTACGTAGATGCTGCGTCAATGAACAATGCTGGGTGCGCAAAAGTCAAAAAACACGTAACTGTTATGTTTTTTGATATAATAAACGGTATTTTTTGCACCTTTCATTTCAACTGTGGTGAATATAGAATTGCTGTTTTAAGATTTACGTAGATGCTGCGTCAATGAACAATGTTTGGGTGCGCAAAAGTCAAAAAACACGAAAACTGTTATGTTTTGGTATATAAACGATATTTTTTGCACCTTTTCAATTCACCTGTGGTGAATATAGAATTGCTGTTTAAGATTTACGTGGATGCTGCGTCAATGAAAAATTTGCTGGGGTGCGCAAAAGTCAAAAAACACGTAACTGTGATGTTTTCGTAGATACACGGTATTTTTGGCAACAAACAACCTGTGCTGACTACACGTTTGATGTATTGTAATTTAACTGCAAGGGGTATATATCAACGCACAGGTGTAATGGGTAAAATTGAAAATGAACACCTATCTGAAATGTTTACTGATAATAAAAGTGGAGTTTTGCAGCTAACAAAGAGACCTGCAGTTACTAGAAATGATGTGTATCCAATATAAGTTCAGGCTGCCCAATATCCAGGAAATATTTCAATTTGCAAACTGTTAATAAAAAAGTTTTTCCACTACAATGTCTACACTAAGTCTTGGTGAATTTTTTCCAGTGTTCTTTATAGATAGAGCTTGTCTGTGTTCGCCCGCGGGCCCCTCTCCCCCCCCCCCCCCGCTCCCACCGCCGTGAATTTACAGCGGTAGATGCTGCTTTAAAATTCTTAGCTAACTACATAAATCTTCAAATCTCTAATCTAACTAAATTGGGAAAGGGTCCCCGCTAATAGTAGAGGTTTCTCTGTGCGAAATGACTAATTTCGTGAGCTTTTGGCCACAGGCAAAGCGCAGGTCCTATCCCTATGAGACGCTGAGAGACACTGAGGCTGAAACAGGAAACGCTGTTCTATGTAAAATGAGGGCATGTGATTTTTCTAGCCAATCGCAACCATACACATCCCAGTCATGACGTACCAACACCATCTCACACTGCTCTATTCTGTAACCCGATTTGCTGGCCGCCAAAATTACAGGAAGCGCCGAAAAAGGCGCGATCTTAATTGATGATGCACAGATTTTAACCTTAATTATCGCATGATCTGGAAATTTCGATCACCATAAAAACCTTGCCGATTTCAACTTTGTCGATAAAAATCGCTCAACACTAATCAGTGCCCCTGACATGAGTACAGCCAGTACTTTCCTAATGGCACCTTAAGGAAGCCCGGGACTTGATGAAAGACAGGGAAAGACTGACAGTGAGCCCTAGTGCTAGGTTCTCCAAAACTGACCTTCCCTGCTTTCCGACCCGACCTTAGGTGGTCGGTGGCAACTGGTCGATGTTCCCTCCTCTAGCCAAAGTGCAAAACAAAACCAGCAAGACAAACACAAAGGAACAATAGGAAGAAACAGGACAACTCAGCAGTAAGGGGACAGACAAATAGGTCAGCAAACCAAGCAATTAGAATCCAAAGAAATGCCAGTTCTAGTAACAAAAGACTATTGCATTTTATTATGGGATGTCAGATTCCTGGTCCAGAGCATGATTGGACCGACCTTCCCACATCCAGACCACAAAAAATGCCCACTGGCAGGGAAGGAAGATGAGTGGTGAAGGCAACTGTCAATCACCACTCAGTCTAAACTAACTGCAGCCCAGAACTACATCTAGCAGAAGTAACCAGACGGGTGTGGTGAAGAACTTGTCAATCACCACGCAGCAGGTACAGAGCTCAGACAATGTTCAGACTAGTACAAAAAAACCATACAATTCAGAGCCAGAATTATGGCCAAAAGCGCAGCCTCTGCCAAAGACGGTTGTTACAGGTGCCCCTTCAACCAGATGAACAAAATACCATTTTCCCTTTCCTAAGGATATATAATGTAGAAAAGTCTGGTTTGGCCACATTGATGGAGTTTGTATGTTGTCCTCATATTTGCATCAGGGTGCTAAGGCTTTCTCTCTTAATCCTAAATTTGTATTGCAAGTCTCAGAGCAGCAAAGTCATTGGTTCCATTGAGATAAAAAATTTCAGAGGAGCATACCAATGTTACATGTAATAGATACAAATATTCTGCTCACAATTATGATTCATGTAACATATGAGACTATAGCTGTGCAATGATGACAACACTGCGAGTTTCCTTAAAAAGTACTGGGGGGGAAACTGAAGTCAGAAGGCCTTCTTATTCTTCTTGTTGATTTGAAGGAGATCCCTCCATAGCATAAAGAAAATAATAGACCCTTCAATCTTTAATGTATAACCATGGCTTGTTTCCCTGTTACTTTGTCTTCCCTTCCCCTTCCCGCTTGGGATTCTGTTTTTGGAAAAAAGTTATTTTTTGCAAAATTCAATACAAATTTATAGTTCAAAAAAAGAAAATAAGAGACCAACTTTCTTAGCTCGGCCTTCTAAGGCTTATCGGGGTTAAATTATATTAAAATATATAATGACTGTTTCATTGAAAGGAAGATGAATCTTTGACGTCTTTCCAGGCCCTGGCTGCAGCTTCTAAGTGTAATTCAGTGATGCAGAAACTTAGTAACACTCAGATCACTTTTACAATGTCTGGCACTTTCCGGCCAGAAGTTACCCTGCTCTGTTTTCTAAAGATAAATCTGTCTTGCATATATGACATGATAAATGGCACACCACTTTGCATTAAGACATATTCCCTGGGTGACGAGACATATTTTTAGCGTCAGTATGCAAAAATACCTGAAGTAAAGAACAGCTTTCCTATCTTCCTGCAGTGCTTTGTTCTAGAGGTGAAGCTCTTGTCAGAAAGTTGGGATGATGGGCTGTCCACTTCTAATGCTGCTGTGCTTGGCTGCAAAGTAGATCTCATTAGAAATTCAGCAGAGAAATGCTGGAAGTGTCTGTGTTTGCATAACATACCAGGAGCCCCATAAATAATGTGCAAGCTTGTAGGCACACCTCAGGATCAGTCTGCTGACACGAGAAGCAATGCAATTGCATTTCCACTGGTGCCTTCACTGCTACAGAGACTTTCATTAAAATGTTGCACTTTGTATTGTGCCGCTGTCTTTCAGAGGACTGCATTATCACCTTATTTTATATTCCCCATCTACACAGGGTGTATTGGTGAATATCAATCACTACAGGTTCTATGTTCACACTTTTTTTTTCTGGCTGTAAAATGAAAATAGACATAAACTAGGCCACATACGAGACAGGTAACTAGAAATCATTGAGTTTGACTATCAGAAGCAAATGAAGATAAAACAGATGTATTAAAAAATGAGTCTTCTACTTTTCACATTACTTACATTATGTTCATAATCAAAAAATATTTATTGTTGCCAACATATAGGGCGACAAGTATGATTTTTGGTGCTTAGACGCCAATTTCATTGCAAATTATAATAGTGTAGAATGTGCCTGAATTTATTAATCCGGTCTACTGCGGGTTATAAATCAGGCGCATTCTTAGCGCATAGACAACAATTCTGGCTCAGGTAAACCACTTTTAAAGTGGTTTACCTGTTTCCGCAGTAATGCGCCTATTTTTGCTGTTCTCCCATTCATAAATGTGAAGCTTCGTACGGTTCTAATGCGCCCCGCCTCCTCCAGCACGCCCCCCGCTCTGTAGCGCGCCTGATTCTAGCGCATTTTTAAAATATAGCGAATTGGGTGCTAGATCTCGGACTGTATAGACACCAGACTTCTGGCGCAGCCCAGTTTATACATGTCACCCATAATGTTGCATATCTTGTTACATTCTATGTTCTTCAATAGAATATGCAAAATCAGACATTTAAAGGGGTTTTCCACTTCATAATTTTTTTATTTACTATGTATATCACTGGAAGGTTTACAATTTTGAAATATGCATGTATTTCAACTTCTGCTCCAGTAGCAATTTTATATCAGTGCAGTAGGCTCCTATATAGAAAAAATTATACACTCTACATTCCAGTCCATAGTAATGACTCCCATAGAGGAACTGTATAGACTAAACATGCCGTCAGTCATGTGACCTGACATTCAATTAGCAGCAAGGTTACATGACACCTTGGAGATTCTGTATCTGAATTGGTCGCATTTTTGTGTCCAATCCAGAAACCAGACACATTTGTTTAATAGGGCAAAAATAGTAAATTAGGATTATGTTTGTGCTATGCAAGTCAATGTCTTCGTCGCCAACCCGCCATGGATAGCACGAAAAGAAGGCAAAATTGTGATGTGAATGGGGCCTATTTACTATTAATATGGTTAGTCCAGCAACTTCACTGTGTGTAGCTAATTGCATGACTGCTATCTCTGTAGGGCCATGTCATGCTGCTGATAAAGTTGAGTGTAAAAAAAATACAGAAAATATGAGGCAAGAGAAAAAAAATGAGCGGGATGTCTCTCTAGACATGGACAGACATGGACAGACATGGACAGACATGAAAGACGCTGCTGGAGGTAGTAATACTAGAGTCTGCTCCTCAATAATCTTCTGTTACCGTGTTTGTGGTGGTCACATGACTATTTTATTCATACAGTTACTTAATAACAGCTATTACTATTGACAGGAAAGTGGGCTATACCATTTTTTTTTTCTAGATAGGGTCCTACTTCACTGGTATAAAAAAAAGGTGGAGGAGGATAATTTTTAGTATATCTATATAAGATAATTATATGATTTCCTAATATACTGTATATATGGGCGATGTCACTTGCTGAGCTAGCTCAATATCCAGCAGGTGCTGTCTGTTAATTACAGCTGACACCCACCACTAGCAACAGGAATCAGAGTCGTCCATAGTTGTCGTTTGCTACCCCTATTACTTCCTGCATTGGCAGAAAGTATTAGAAGCGCCATCTTGGTACACCTTTCTGCATTACCTACAGTGGGAGAAAATAAGTATTTGATACACTGGCAATTTCACAAGTTTTCTTACAAAGAATGGAGAGGTCTATAATTTGTATCATAGGTACACTTCAGCTGTTAGAGAAAGAATATAAAAAAAATCCAAAAAATTACATTGTATGATTTTTAAATAATTAATTTGCACTTTATTGCATGAAATAAATATTTGTTACAATAGAAAAGCAGAACTTAATATTTTGTACAGAAACCTTTGTTTGCAATAACAGAGGTCAGACATTTCCTTCATTGTCCTGCTGGAAGATCCAGTCATGACCCATCTTCAATGCTCTTACTGTGGGAAGGAGGTTGTTGGCCAAAATTTTGCGATACATAGCCCCATCCATCCTCCCTTCAACACAGTGCAGCTATTCTGTCTCTTTTGCAGAAAAGTCCTCCACCCCCTCCCACCACCAAAGTATGATGTTTCCACCCTCATGTTTCACCGTTGGGACGATGTTCTTGGTGTTGTACTTACTGTATACTTCTTTCTCCTCTAAAAACAGTGAGTGGAGATAATACCAAAAAGTTCTATTGACCACATTACCTTCTCCCATGCCGGTCCTAGTTTATTCAGTTCATTGACCACGTCCTCCTGTGTAGTTCTGGGCTGATGTCATGCAATAAAATGCAAATTAATTATTTAAAAATCATACAGTACGATTTTTTTTACTGATTATTGGCATTGCCGTGTCTGTAAAAGTCCAATCTATTAAAATATAACATAATTTATCACGTACAGTGAACATCATAGAATTAAGAAAATTCCCAACATCATTTTTTTTTTTTGGGGTCATTCCATATCCCTAGAAAATTAGAATCAAAAGCGATAAAAGTTACATGTATGCTAATTGTACCCAGTGGTAAAAACAAGCCCTCACTCAGGTCCATAGGTGGAAAAACCAAAATATATCACTGGTCGCAGACAATGTTGTTGCACCACAAAGTTAAAAAATAGAAAATGTTTTGTCATTTTGTCATTTAAACCTAACAGTGAACTCTATTAAAACAAACCTTCCCACAAAAATGGGGTGTTTCACATTCCACCCCACTTTTTTTCTGTTTCCTAATACTATATATGGTATGCTCAATGGCACCATTAAAAAGTACATCTTGTCCAGCAAAAAAAACAAGCCCTCATTTGACTATGTAAATGGAAAAATAAAAAGAGTTATGACTGTTGAAAGGCAGGGAGCAAAAAATGAACACAACAAAAAATAGGCCGTGGCGTCATGGGGTTAATAGGTCCGATGTGAGTGTAATGCATGCCACTTCCAATAGCTGGCACTAGAGACCATAACTCTCTTCCCTAGAGCCTATTTGGAGTGGTCCCTCAGGATACAATATTTTCAATTGAGAAATTTTATCTTGAAACCACACTCACCATACGATGTCACAGACACTGCTGATCTCCAACTCATGTGATTGACCAGAGGATCCAACCAATTATCATAAACATTTTACTTGAAAAACATCTCTAATGTAGAAGTTCATGCAGTGATTGGTGGTCTAGTAGCGCCTCTCTAAAGTACAGTACAGTACAACATCTTCTGTACTGCTCTTTACATGTGCCAGGATGAATGGCTCCTTTGGGCACTGTGTCAGGACAGCCCCATTTCCTTTGTATTATGGTACATTATGTATAAAGTCCATGACCCAATCAAGCTCCTATTCTCAACATGGAAATTAATTTCCAGCTTCAAGCAGGTATTTCTGACTGTTAAGGTGTGTTCACACGGCAAGGGACAAATACCAGTCGGTTTATCCGACTGGTTGTAACAGGGTGGTGGATTCGCTGGACCACCGCAAACGATGATAGTTAAGCCTTGCCAGGGAGCGGAGTCTAAGTAGCCCCCGGTATTCACCAGAGCCTGCCACAAAGCGGGATGGACTTGCTGCGGCGTGAGGCTACCAGGTCGCAACCTCTGACGTGACTTGCTTGCGATGGCGGCCGGGGTAATGCGTGGTACAGAGTCGTAATCCAGAGATGTAGTCGGAGACAGGCAGGAGGTCAGGACAGGCGGCAGAGATTCGTGGCTTTATCTGTGTTAGGAACAGATGTAGATTTTAGCTTGACCTTGGTATCATGCTATTTTGTGTTATCTGTTCTCAGATCATAGACAAACCCATTGAAAAGCTTTGGTAACATTCCGTGCAGAGATGTTGTGGTACACAATTTGTCAAGTTAATCTTTGCTACATTTGTACCAATTACCAGTGTTCCATAGAATTATGGTTTCAACATACAGTTATTGTCCTGGAACCAATTAATACTGTATGTTCGGGGCCCATTGTGTTATTATTCTTTATAATTATTCTAGATCTTCTAAGTATTTGTGCTTCAAAGTAACACACCATGCACAATGAACAGGAAATGTAAAAATCACGTATATATCTTGCAGAAACAGCCCCTTTCAGATATTGAGAAGGGGATTTCAGTAATTTAAATTTCTGCAATGAATCTCTCACATGTGAATATATCCCTAGAGTCTATTTAGGGTTAATGTTTAATGAATAAACTCTGCCTTCTTTTTGTTTTTTATTTCGTATTGTAAGGATTCGGTGGATTCGCTGGACCACCGCAAGCGATGCTAGTTAAGCCACGCCAGGGAGCGGAGTCTAAGTAGCCCCCGGTTTTCACCCGAGCCCGCCGCAAAGCGGGAGGGAAACTTGTTTGCGGCGTGAGGTTTGCCAGGTCGCTACCCCTGACATGACTTGCTTGCGGTGGCGCCGGGGTACAGCGTGGTACAGAATCATAATCCGAGGCGTAGTCAGGAACAGGCAGAAGGGGTCAGGGCAGGCGGCAGAGGTTTTCGTGGTCAGGGGAACGGGCAGAAGGTCAGGGTAGGCAGCAAACAGGCAAGTTCAGGAACGTAAGCAAGCGGGACTGGTACACGGGTAATCAGAACAGACTCCAACACTCTAAAAAGGACTAGGTACGCACACCAACAATCTGGCAGGGATTTGCTGGGGGCGTATTCCTTATATAGGGACCACGCCCATCAATAACCAATTAATTGGTGCGCTGGCCCCTTAGCGGTGGGGTACGCGCGGGCGGGCGGCCGGGGACAGACAGGAGCGCCGTTCACAGGAGCGCAGGCTGGTAAGGAAAGTGGCGCCAGGGACCGGGCAGCGGGGGCATGGACGCGGGGAGCCGCGGCACCCGCGCCGGACCCCCTGCGGGCAGGGGGGTGGCCACGGGTCTCCGCGGCACCCGCGCCAGCCCCCAGGGCAGTACCCCCCCTTAGGTCTCCCCCTCTTTTTTCGGAACTTGGAGAGGAGTTCAGGTGACAGGTTGCCCTCAGGTTCCCACGAACGCTCCTCTGGCCCAAATCCCTTCCAGTCAATGAGAAAGAACCGCGTCCCCCTCATTGTCTTCTCCGCCAGCACCTCCTGGACCTCAAAGATGTTTATCAGAGTCGGCCACAGGAGAAGGTGAGACAGATCCATGGGAGAAGCGATTCAGCACCACCGGCTTGAGGAGAGAGACATGGAAGGCGTTCGGGACACGCAGAGTGGGATGCAAACGGAAGTAGGACACCGGGTTTAGTTGCCGAACTACAACAAAAGGGCCCAGATACATGGGGCCTAACTTATAGGAGGGGACCTTAAAGCGGGTGTATTTGGCGGACAACCACACTCTATCATCTGGCTTAAATAGGGGCGGTGGTCTACGGTACCTGTCGGCCTAGACTTTGGTGCGAGCAGAGGCCCGTAGAAGGGCCTGACCCGTGGCTTGCAAAAGGGCCCTTGATGTCACGCACCTGGACATCCAAAGGCAGGAACATGACAAGAAGTAGCCAGAGGGAGGGGCGGGCGGGGATGTAGCCCAAACACCACAAAAAAGGGAGAGGCCCCAGCAGATTCTGAGTCAAGAGAATTATAAGAAAGAGGTCAGACCAATTGTCCTGACGGGCGGAAACAAAATGTTGTAGGTAGGTACCTAACACTTGGTTAACCCTCTCTACCTGCCCGTTCATTTGAGGGTGGTATGCAGATGAAAAGTCAAGCTGAATTTGCATCTGCCCACATAGAGCCCGCCAGAATCTCGACACAAAACTGGACCCCCCTTATCTGAGACGATGTGCAACGGAAGACCGTGCAAGCGAAAAATGTGGTGGAAAAAATGCTGGGCCAGTTGTGGAGCAGAGGGTAAACCGGGCAGAGGCACAAAGTGGGCCATTTTCGAAAATCTATCTGTCACCACCCAGATGACAGTGTTTCCAGAGGAAGCCGGGAGGTCAGTAACGAAGTCCATGGCTATATGGGACCAAGGTCTTTCTGGCACCGGGAGAGGTCTGAAGCAGACCCCAGGTCTGAGACGATGCACTTTATTGCGGCCACAAGAGGTACAGGCCAGGACAAAGTCTCTAACATCACGAGCAAGAGTGGGCCACCAATAATATCGAGAGATTAACTTCAGGGATTTAAGGATTCCAGGGTGACCAGCTGTTCGAGAGGCATGACCCCACTTTAGGATACGAGGCCGCATGGCAGGACCAACGTAGGTCTTCCCGGGAGGCAGCTGTTGAAGATCCACGGGAGCCGCTGTAAGGAGCCGTTCGGAGGAATTATGTGTTGTAGAGGCGGCTCTAGGCCCACAGTGTCCGAGGATCTCGAGAGGGCGTCCGCCCTGACGTTTTTTTTCCGCTGGTCGAAAGTGGAGGAGGAAGTTAAAGCGGCTTTCCGAGGATTCAAACGCTGAGCAGACTGGAGATACAGAAGATTTTTGTGATCGGTGAATATCTCAATGGAATGGCGAGCCCGCTCCAGTAAGTGATGCCATTCTTCTAGGGCAAGTTTTATGGCCAGAAGCTCCCGATCACCGACAGTGTAATTACGTTCGGCAGGGGTGAAGGTCCTAGAGAAGAATCCACAGGTCCGCAATCTCCCTGAGGGGGACTTTTGAAGAAGAACAGCGCCGGCACCTACGAGGAGGTGTCCACTTCTTGGATAAATGGACACAGTGGGTCCGGGCGGGACAAAACAGGAGCCGAAGCGAATGCTGCTTTAAAACGCTTAAAGGTTTCTTGGGCCCGGGAGGCCAGGAAGGGGGTTTAATTCTTAAGGTTAAAGGGCTACCGGGGGGGGCCCCCCATTGGGGAAAAATTGGGGAGATAAATGCCTTAGAATTTAGCGAACCGCAAAAAAGCGGGGAAAGGAGCGGAGACCCCCGGGTTCGGGGCCACGCATGACCGTTTGAAAGTTTGGGAGGGATCCATCGGGGAAAACCTTGGGATCTGAAATGATGTACTTAAAAGGGCGGGGGAGGTGCGTTAAAACCCCCAGGCATTTCAAACCTTTGGTATAGAGCTGGGGGGTACGGGGGTTTTTCTGACCCACCTGGCGGACGTGGGGGCCCTTTGAGCCTGTTTGGGGAGAAGTTTTAAAAAGTCGTCCAGATAGACAATCCCAAGACTTTGACAGGTCGCGGAAAAATCTCTTTAGAAAATTTTTTGGAACACAGCCGGTTTTCTTGCAGGGGCCCAAAATGGCAATAAAGGGGGAATATTCAAAGTGCCCGTCACGGGTATTAAAGGCCCGTTTAAAAATTCGTCAATTTCCCGGATACGAATCAGGTTGTGCCCCCGCGTAGATCCAATTTGGAAAAATTTTTGCGCCACGTAACGATCAAACATTTCCCGGGAAAACCCAAAGGCAGGGGGTATCGATTTTTTTGGTAAAATTTTATTTTAGACCACGATAATCGATACAGGGCCGAAAAAGATTCCATTTTTCCCTTTTCGACAAAAAGAACCCGGGCCCCCCAGGCGGGGAAAGATTTGGTTTTTTAAAGTCCTTACGGAGTTTTCCTGAATATACCCCGGGACATTCCCCTTGGGTTTGGGGGGTAGACTCTGCCTGGGGAAAGGGGTTTGGAAAGGGGGTTTTTCGGGGGTCAATGGGAAGTCAAAGGGCCGGTAGGAGGGGGGTTTGGGCCTCCCCCTTTGGGAAAAAGACTTCGGCTAACCCTGGTAGGGGGGTTTGGGCAACCCCAGGGGCTTCCATAGGCTTTGCAGGAGGCGGGAACCGGAAGCGGGGTTAGTCCCGGGGAAGGGATCGTAAAAGGCACCCGGGAACCCCAAGGGACAATCTCGCCTGTGTTCCAGTCTGGGGTTTGGGGGCGGAAACCTGAAACCGGGGAATTCCCGGGGGAAATTTCGGGAAAAGGAGCAAGGCAGAACGGGGAGTTTTAGTGTTTTCTTTGTGAAAGGTGCCTATCTGCAAGGTGGGGGGTTTAAAGTGCAAAACCCGAATACCTTTCCTTTGGGGCTTGCCACTGACAAGGAAACAAAACAGGGGTTTTCTGCAGAGGGGCCCACCGGGAGCGGAACTTTGGAGATCAGCACTTTGGCGGGAAAAATTTTCCCCGGGGGCCCCCGAGACAGGAAGGCGGTGGCCTGAAAGGTGTTTCCCGGGAAAAAGCCCCAAAAGGGTTCCGGAAAATGGTCAAGGGGGAAAGGGGCCCCGCACTGACACCTGGGAATGCCTCTCCCACCCTAGGGGTGCGGGCTTTTCCCGGGGTTGCACCAACATCCACAAGGGAAGGGCCAGAGCCGCCACAATAGAA
This sequence comes from Phyllomedusa bahiana, assembly GCA_025379985.1. NCBI lineage: Eukaryota > Metazoa > Chordata > Amphibia > Anura > Hylidae > Phyllomedusa > Phyllomedusa bahiana. Next base: position 72,873 of record JAODAL010006277.1, on the reverse strand, counting down.
ACAGAGCTGCCTCAGAGGGGGAAGCTGTGAGCGCTCCTCCTGGGTCAAGTGATTTTTTTAAACCTGCATGGGTTCACCCTGGGAAAACCTTTGGCGGGGGAAAGGGGGCATTAAAAAAGGGGAAACCCAAATTGAGGAAAGCCGGCGGGGTTTTGGGGTAACTCCCGTTGGAGGCGGAGTTTTCCCTTTGGTTGCCCTTTCGGCAAAGCGTATATCAAATTCGGGGGGAAAACCGAATCAGTTCGTCCAGAAAAAAGGGGCAGATCCCGACCCGGGCACGTCATCTTTAAAAACGCCCCGAGAGGCCTTTGGGCCAAAGGGTTGCCATTTAATCCCCTCATTGTTAGTTTTTGAGCAAATTGGTTGGCTATCGAGATCGATGATAGTCGATATTGGGGCCTATCGAAAAGGGTTTTTTTTCGATAGTAAACATCGATTTTTGGGGGGATGACCTTTAAAGTCAAATTGGGAGAGCAAAAAACCCCTTTCATTATTACCCCCAAAAACAAGGCGGAAAGCAAAATTAACATCCACAACAGCCCAAATGGTTTACGGCTACTTCTTGGGCCCAACACCTTAGGTTATAAAAGTTCACAGAAAAAAAATTTAAAAGGGACCATTTACTACCCCGCCCTTGAAACCCACAGCCTGCCCCTTTAAAAACCTGCATCACCCAAAATTTTAAAAAGTGCCAAAGGGCCCAGTAGATTTGAACCATAAATGTTCCCTTGAACTGGAAAATTGAAAAACCCTGCCCTTTGGAACGCAGCTTTGCCCCCCAAAAAACGCATGCCCCCCAAAATTTTAAAAAAAGTGCCCAAAAAATTCTTTCAACCCCCCCTTTTATTGAACTGGACATTAAATTTAACCTGCCCGGGGCCCAAACAGCATGACCCCCAAAACCTAAAGGCCCCCCCCACATTTAAAAGGGTTCCCGGAAAAAGGAGCCCTTTAAAAAACCCCCAAATTTTAGTTGAACTGGAAAATTGACTAAAACCTGCCCTGGGCCACAGCTGACCCCAAAAAACTCTTTAAAACCCCACATTTAAAAAGTCCCGGGAAAAAGGGGTTCTTTAAAACCACCTTTTTATTTCCCCTGGAAAATTGACTATAACCGTCCGGGCCCCCGAAATAGCCCCAAACCTAAGGGACCCCCAATTTAAAAAGTCCCGGGAAAAAGGGATTCTTTCAACCCCCTTTTTTAGTTGAATTTGGACTTTTGACTAAAAAACCTGTCCGGGGCCCAACAGAATGACCCAAAAGGGTTGCCCCAATTTTTAAAAAGTGGGGGGTTTTAAAACCCCCAAGGAGGGCCATCATTTTTAACCACGCATTAAAAATTGCCCCCAATTTTAAAAAAACCCAAAAAGGAAAACCCCCATTTTTTTGCGGGAAGGCTTTTATGCCGGGGAACCCCGGAAATGTAAAATTTAAAAAAAAAAAGGGTTTTTCCCCTTTTTTTAACCCCAGCAATACCTGGGGCCCGCTTTGCCCCCCGTAAATTTAAAGGTGGGAAAAAACCCAAAATTTTGGGGTTTTCAGGACTTGGGGAAAAACCCTGTTTGGGGTAAACCCCGCTCCCCTTTTAAAAACCAAAAAGGATTTTCCCCCCTTTTTTTCAGGGCATTCTTTTTCCCTAAAATTTCCCCAAAAACCGTCCCCCAATTTGGGGAAAAGGGGTCTTTAACCCCTTTTGTTCTCTTGTTCCTTGTCCAAACCCCTTTGCCCCCCCTGAATCCCCCAACATTTGTCCAAAAGGGTTTTCCCCTTTAAAACCTCCTTTTTTACAAATCCAGGGGGATTTTTTAAACCCAACAATTTTTTAAACACCCCGGGTTAAAAATTGAAATTTAACCAAAAAACTTTTAAAATGGGGGGAATGGAAATCCCCCCCCATGTCCTTTCTTTGTTTCCCTCTTTTATTGTTTTAGGGGGGCCAATAAAACCAAAAAATTGGGGATACCTTGTTAAAGGATTTTGGGGAAAAATTTTTTTTTCCTTTTTTTGGCAAAAATGGTCCTTTTTTTCTTTCCTCCCTTATTCCTGTTTCTGAAAACCATCCCCCTTGGGAAGCCCCCCTTGACATTGGGAAAATTTTTTTTGTACGGGTTTTTGGGAAACAAAAAAATTTTTAAAATAAAAACCCCTTTTTTTTTTTTAGTAAAAAGGGGTTTGCCCAAAAAATTGGCAAAAATTTGCCCCCAAAAAAATTTTCAACCCAAAGCAATACCCTTGACCATTTTTGGGAAAATTTTGGGGAAGAACAAATGTCTTTTTAAAAAACAACATTTTTTAAAAATAGGCCCTGTAGTATAGCTGAAATGTCACCGGAAAAAAGGGCCCAAAAAAAAATTCCCAAAGCATGACCCTTGAGCCACTTTTTTCCAAATTTGGGAAGAACAAATGTCTGTTAGAAACAACTTTTTTTTAAATAATAGGACCTGTATTATTGTGCATTTCAAAGCCATGACCCAAAAAAAAATTAAAAAATTTTTTTCTAAACCAATTTAAAAAATTTTGTGAGGGAGAAATCCCAAATTTAAGAACCCACATTTCTGTTCCAAAGGCCCATGTTTAATAGTTTGTAAACTAACAGTACATCCCCAAAAAAAAATTATAAATATGACTTCTAAACCCTTTTAAAAAAATTGTGGGGGAGAAATGCCACTTAGAAGTCACATTTCTTTTCCCAAAAGGGGACCATGATTTTTGCTGTATCCCCACAGCAACTTTACCCCCAAAAACCTTTGGGACAATGCGAAAACTTCTTAAGATAAAATAAAGTAAATGGAAAAAGGGTTTGTTGTCATAAAACCCTTGCTGTTTTTTAAACACCCTCCCACGAAAAAACCAGCAAAATGAACTTTTGGGGGGAAAAGAGAATAAAAATTGCAGAAAGAAATGATCTTTTTAAAAAAAAAAAATTTTTTCAAAAGGACCTTTTCCGGGTTTAAAAAGGAAATTGAATAAACGGGCAACTAATGGGTGACCCCCAAAAGGGGGCCCACAACATATCAAAAATTCCAGCCTAAAAATTAAACTTGAAATAAAATTCAAACGATCCACTTTTACTGTGGAAAGCCGGATGCTTTTGGTCGGGTAATGACTCCCCGCTGGCTAAAGGCCGCTCAGATAAAAGGGCTCGGGAAAGGAAACAACACCTCTTGGCGTGACGAGCCAGCTCGGGCCATTCGTCCTTTTTGGGGATCCCCGGGAAGTCTTTTGGGTTTCCGGGAAAACCACATGCAAAAACACCCGGTTTTGGGAACCAGATAGTGGGTGCACCATGTTTTAAAAGTTGATCTCTTTTGTGTTGGATGTGTGCCCTGCATTGATGCATTGGTGAGGGGGTTAAACAAAAAAGGCCAAGGAACCCTTTGGGTTTCTGCCACCTTGCCCGTTTCCCTTTCGCCCTTATTTGGGCACTCTAAGCTGTCACGCCCGCTGATGTTGTTCCACCGTGACATTTGGGAACGTAAAGCAAAACGAAAAACAGATGCTCCATTGATCAATCAGCAAGGTCCCATTTCCGAAATTTTACTCTCTTTTTTTGGGTGGGGGGAAAGGGAAAAATTTTGGCTTTTTTTTGTTTTCCCCCGGGGGAAATCCAGGAGGGTGGCCCCCCAGAAATTTTTGTTCTTTTTTTTTTGGCCTTAATCGGGGTTTTAAATTTTTGGAGGAAATGGGGGAAACCAAGCACTCCGTGAGAGATGGACCCCTTGTTTTCCCCAAGCCCCTTGGGCGAGGGGCACTAGCAAACTAAATCTTCCTAATCTTCCCCCCTGGCCGCCTCAAATTGCGCCAACCTTTTTCCCAAAGGCAAAACGTCGGAAACATCGGTGCCCTAGGAATACCCTCCCCCTTCCTCCTCCTCCGCGGGCCTCCGGAAACAGTTTCAACACGCCCTGACTTGCCTGAGATGATGCCCCCGGGAAGCTGATGCGCCACCTTGCACTACTCTGGACCCCAAACCCAAATGAAATTTAAAGGGACCGGGAAAAATTTGGGGTAAAAACTGTCGGGCCCTTGTGGTTTTGACGGGGGAAAAAGGGCCCCCTTGTCCGCTTTGTGTCCTTTCCCTCCTCCGTCGTTGGCGGGACCTTTGTTTAAAGGGGTGCCAAAAGATGTTCCAGAACTAAGATCACCACAATGCTCATGCTGAAAAGGGCCCTTTGTCCGCACTGAAACCCTTTTTGGGGCTTTTTCAAAACTGGCAAAGGGTGGTTTAGAGCTCTTTCACCTGCCTCCACTCCTCGGTGGTTCAACACCCCGAGGGCCGTACCGCTCTTTCAGGCCAAAAATTTTTCACTTCGTACTGCGTAATGGGGAATTTGGGCTGCTTTCCACAAAACCTGGAGCATGTGGAGGGGGGGAATTTCCCGTGTTGCCTACGTCAACAATAGACGGTTTACGGGGGGGTCCGAGCTGAGGGTGCACGAAACCCGGCGGGGGCGAAAACAGGGGGGCAAAGGCGGAAATGCGAACTCAGACCTCGAGCCTTCTTCGCAGGCAGTCCAGACCCGGGGAGCTCTTTTGAAAAATTTCCCGGACGACCCAAAGGTTTATGCATTTGCCAGGCAAAGGGGTGTGCCCCAGGGTACCGATTTTAAGGGCGGGCCCAGATTCCGCCCCTTTTTCGCACACCACCCCTTTCCTGGGGAAAAAAGGTTCTTGTCACCCAGCCGCGCTCGGGTCCTTTGGGTTTTGGGGCCGTCCAAAAGCTCCTGACCCGTTTGTGGGGGTTTTCCAAGGGAGAAATTTAAATTTTAACACGGCCCGGGTCTCTGGGCACCTGATGCCACCAGAGGAAATTGGGGGAAAGCCCTGCACCAAACCCTGCGGGTTTTTTAAGACGTTTTGCGCCCCGGGCCCGGGGGAAACCACCGTCACCCCCCAAAACAACCACCCACTCACCCAGGAAACTGTCACAGAGATATAACGGCCTTGGGCCCTGCTTTCAAATCCATGTGTGGGGGGTGAGATGGGCTTTTCCGGACCCCAAAATTCCCCGCAACCGCTTTGAAATTTTTTTGAAGACACTTTGGGTGGCCAGGGGCAGGGACGGCTTTTTTTTGGCAAAAAAAAAGCCTGCTCGGCATCTGGATTTTGGGGGGGCAAAAACGAGGGCCAAGGGCGTTGGGGGGAAAAAAAACTGTGTCCACCAGACAAAGGCAAAAAAATTTTTTCCCAAGGGCCCAAAAACCGGCAATTTTTGACATTTATTTTTGGCTTTGGGGTTTGGGTTTTGGGTTTTTAAATGTTTTTTCATGCTCCCAAAAAAGGAAGACAAAAGGCCCGGCGGGAGACTGGGCCCCTGTAAAGGGGTGCGGTCGTTCAAACCCGGCGGAAGGGGGAAAAGGGGGAGGGTGGGGTTTTTCTGGTGGGGGTTTGGGGTACTCGGGCGGACGGGGGAGGGTGAAGCGGGGGGGTGATCCCTGATAAGACCCCTGAAGAAATTGGCCCGCTGGGAAAAGCTTGGTGGGGGCGGGGGAGGAGGAGGCGGGGGAGGAGGGGGTGACAGGGTTGGGGCCCGCGTCGGGCTGGCCCTTTTTTTGGCCCAAATGTTTCCCCCCCATTTTAACCATCATTGCTGCAAAAGTTGAAATAGAAAATTTTTGGGGGGGGTTAACCAATTAAGGGGTTCCTTTTCCTCTACTTATGCGTTTTCGGCAAAAAAAAAGGCATAAAGGGCCGCTGGGTGAAACAGAGGGGTTGGGTTTTAAAAAGGGGAAAACCTTTTTGACGGGGAAAAACGAGGAGCGGGGGTTTTCGGTTTAAGTGGGGCGGAAACATTTTCAGCGGACTTCCCGCAAACCCCCCTCTCCCCTTTTTTTTTGGGGGGGGGACCCGATTGCACTACCCCCCCCGTCTTCCTCCTCGTCCACTGATGAAGCCTCCCAAGCAAATTCTTTCGGGGAAAAGACCTGGGTGGGTCCGCAATGCGTCATCAACATCATCAATCAAAAACAGGTGACTTGGGGCGTCCTGACTTTTTTTGCCTCCAAAAAGCTGCGGGCCCACAAGCAAGGGGCATTTCAAGGCGTTGCCCCGCCCGGGATTTTTTTCCGATTGACCAGCTTTTCCCTTTCCCCCTCTGAAAGGCACTAATGGCCTCAGAGCAGCTAAATTTATCCTTGATCTTTTAACATTACTTTGACCCCAACCCATTTTTTTCATCAAAGAGGGGCTTTAAAACAATGGATTATCCAAAAGTGGTGGGGGCACGAGTTTTACATTTTTGGGTGCTTCATGTTGGGCGGAGCCTTGGGGGGGGTTTTGGGGAAAGGGCCCTTTTATGACGAATTTGTGGGCCCTGCCCGGAGGACGAGGAGGTAAGGGGTGCTAGGCAGGGGGCAAAAACCACTGAAGGGGCAAAATTTTTTGACGATGTTTTTTACTTTGATTTACGGGCCCCGCCCCCAAAGACAACCGCGGGCAAGCGTTTGGTTTGTCGCCGCACTGGGGAAAAGCAAACCCTTTTCTTTGTACCTCTACCTCCAAAGGGTTCCCCCCTCTTTTCTCGCTTACCACCTGCATTTTTACTCCAAGTTTAAAAAATTAAAAAAATTTTAGAAAAGGAAAGGAATAGTTTTGGAAAAATCTTCTTATTAAAAGAGGCAAATCACAAACTATTCTCCCAAAACCCCCCAATAAAACAAAATTGCTGGATTCAAAATTTTTTGCCCAAGGGGTCCCATCAACAAATCTGGACCCGGGAAAAAATCCAAAAAAAAACCGTATCGTTATGTTTTGTATAATAAACGTATTTTTTGCACCTTTCAAATTTACCTTTTGGTGGGAAAATAGAATTGCTGTTTTAAGATTTATTTGTTCTGCGCAAAAGAAAAAAGTTGGGGGGGTTTGGGGGGCGCAAAAGTCAAAAAAACGTAAATGTTTTTTAAAAAAGGGTTTTTTTTTTAAAAATTTTAAAAAAACTTTTTTTTATTAAATTTTTTGCAAAAAAATTTTTCCCCAATTCACCTGTGGTGAATATAGAATTGCTGTTTTAAGATTTTCGGAGATGCCCGCGTCAATGGGAAAAGTGCTGGGTGCGGCCCAAAGTCAAAAAAAACAAGTTTTTAACCTTTTTTAAAAAGTTTTGAATAGAATTTTAAAAACCGGTAAAATTTTTTTTAAAAAAAGCCCCTTTTAATTCACCTGTGGTGAATATTAAAATTTCTGTTTTAAAATTTTTTTAGATGCTGGGGGCAATTTAACATTTCTGGGTTTCGCAAAAATCCAAAAAAAAGCTTTAAAATGTTAAGTTTTTATATAATAAAAAGGTATTTTTTGCACCCTTTCAATTACCTGTGGTTTAATATAGGGTTTTCGTTTTAAGTTTAAAAGTAGAAAGCTGCGTCAAGAACAGTGCTGGGTTTCGAAAAGTCAAAAAAAAAAACACCGGGTTTTAAAAACTTTGTTTTTGTTTTAAGAAAAATTAAATTAAAAAAAAAGGGTTTAAATTTTTTTGCACCTTTCAATTCAACCCGTGGTTTAAAAAAGAATTGTTTTTTTTAAGATTTATTTGATCTGCGTAATGAAAAAGCTGGGGTTTCGCAAAAATAAAAAAAAAAAAGTAACTGTTATGTTTTCGAACGTTACACGGGAATTTTTTTGGGGAACAAAAAACCTGTGCACAAAAAGGGTTGCTGGTTTTAATTTTAAGGGGAAGGTGGGGGGAAAACCCAAAATCAAAGGTGAAAAGGTGTAAAATGAACACCTATCTGAAATGTATAAATGATAATAAAAGTGGAGTTTTTCAGCTAACAAAGAGACCTGCAGTTTTTGAAAAATTTTGTTTACCAATTTTTAAGTTCAGGGCTGGCCCAAAAATCCAGGAAATTTTTTCAAAAACAAAAAATGTTAAAAATAAAGATATTCCATTACAAAAAGTCTACACTAAGTCTTGGTTTAAAATTTAACCCGTGTTTTTAAAAGATTGACTTGTCTGTGTTTGCCCAGGGGCCCCCCCCCCCCCTCCCACCGCCGGAAATTTACAGCGGTTTGATGCTTTCCCTTTTAAAAATTTTCTTACTAACTTTCCAAAAAAAGTTTTAAATTTTTCCCAATCTAACAAAAATTTTAAGGAAACACAAACTAAAAGTAGAGGTTTTCTGTGCAAAATGACTAAATTTTGGACTGTTTGGCCCAAAAGGCCGAAAGCCCGGTTTCCCATCCCTATAACCTGAAGACCTTAGGCTTTAAAAAAGGAAACCGTTTCTATTTTTAAAAGAGGTCATGTGATTTTTTCCCAGCCAATTTGCAAACCAATTTAAATCCCACCCTGGAAATCGCACACACATTACACCCTTTCCCCCTAAACTGAAAACCAAAATTTCTGCCCCCCAAAAAGTAAAGGGGGGGCCGAAAAAGGGGCGATCCTTTAAAAAAAGATGCACCGATTTTAACCTTAATTAACCATGATCTGGAAATTTCGAATTTACCATAAAAACCCTTTCCAAATTTCAACTTTGTCGATAAAATGGCTTTAACACTACTAAAATTTTTCCAAACCAGTTCCGAGGGCCCAAGGGGAAGGGAAATGCGCGGGGGTAATGGAAACCCCCAAATGGAGTTTGCCCTGATGGAGAACCCAAACAGAGCTACAAACAGCGGAGGGTTTCCCCAAGACCAATTACCCCGAAGAGGCCCCGGCCAGGTTCCCCGAAGACGGTGCGGAACCCCTGGGGGAAGGTTTGCAGATTACCGTCAGCGGGAACTCCTTTGGGCCCATAGCAGTTTGGGCCCCCGAGAACTTTGCCCTTAGGAGGCTAATTAAAGAAGGGCCCCCTTAGCCCGCTCAGTTTGGGAAAAAATTGTGCCCCCAAAATCTTTTATAAGGAAAGGAGCCCTTGAGAGAAGGGCCCCGGCACTTTTTGGGGGCCCCGTCATAGCGAGGAGGAGCGGCAGATGCAGAATGGTTTTCCCCGGGGCGGGGGAAGGGGAGCGCCCTGGCGCAATAGCAAGTTGGGGCTGGCGTTTGGGGGGAGCAGCCGGGGGAGGGGTTTGAAAAAGCCCAAGGTTCCGAAACAAAGGGCCCCAAGCTGATCAATACGCGGCCCCTGCTGGGCGACGGCCGGGCTGACATCCCCGGAGTTCGGGCCCAAAGGGTACCCGGCGGAATCCATTTTGGCCCAATTGTTTCGTAAGGATTGGTTTGGGTTCGTTTTGGAAACCCCCGAAAGGGGATGAAGTTATGCCACGCCCGGGACGGGGTTAAATTAAACCCCGGTTTTTTTCCCCGAGCCCCCCGCAAAAGGGGATGGACTTGCCTGCGGCGTGAGGGGAAACCCTGTCGCTACCCCCGGGCTGACTTTCTTGCCGGGGGGGAAAACCGGGGGGGAAAGGGGTTTATACAGAAACTTTTTTCCAAGGCCCAATTTAATTTTCAGGCGAAGGTCAGGGCACGGCAGAGGTTTTTTTGGTCAGAGACGGCAGAAGGCCCGGGAAGCGGCAAACAGGCAAGGGCAGGGGAAGAAAAAACCGGGGCTTTGGAAAACGGGTTTAAACAAACAGGGCTAAAAAAATCTCAAAAGTTTAGGTAAAGCCAACCCCAACCAAAATTTGGTGGGGCGCTGGGGGGAATTTTTTTAATAGGGGCCAGCCCCATCAATAACCCAAATTTAAAGGGGGCGGGTGGGCCCCCCCTTTTTTTTTAAACCAGACCAGCCGTCGCCCCGGCCCCGACTTTTTAAACGGGGGTACGCGCACGGCTGGCTGGGGACAGACAAGGCCCCCGTTCAAAAGGGGCGCAGGCTGGAAAAGGAAAATGGCCCCCAGGGACCGGGGGGGGGGGGGGCAAAGGGCCCCGGGGGTCCCGGGGGGGGGGAGGGGGGACCTTTCCCGGGGCCCCCTGCCCGGGGAGGGGGGGGGCCACGGGGGCCCCCGCTGACCCGCGCCCGACCCCCCCCCCTTACAAGTATTTTTAAATGTTGTTTTTTAAATTTTTTTTTGGGGAAAAATTTACCAATTTTTGCCAAGTGTTTTTTCTTTGTAACCTCATTTTTCGTTTTGTTCCCCCCAAATTTTCCCGGAACTCATTACCCCAAAACATCAGGGTCCCCCCCCAACTTTCACCAGTTCCAAAAGCAACCCCGGGAAAAACCCTCTTTTCAGTAAAAGTTATAACCTAAATAACCCCACCACCAATCAACGCCCCACAAGCCCTGTCCCGCCCCTCCCCTTCTTTTCTCTTCCCCCTTTTCCTTTTTGTTTTTTAAATATTTTGTGGGGCAGGGTCCCCCCTCTCTCTCTGTACCAAATTGTTTTGTCACATGTTTTCGTTTATTGTATTTTTGATATTTTTTGTATGAAAGCCCCCTCAAAATGTTCAGCGCTTTTGGAAATTTAAAAGGGGGGCTTTAAAATAAATAAATTAATTAAAAAAAAATAATTTTAAAATAATTTGGGTTTGGGGGTTTTTTACGTTATCTTTCATTTTTTTGGTTGTATAAAATGGGGACAGACCCCCAGCATAATTTTTGTGTGGGGGGGAAAAAGTTGTTCTCCAAATTTTTTTTTTACTGTATGGCTTTTAAGCATGTGCCCCTGCTGCCTGGCCCTAAGGATGCTAAACATTAAAACACAAATTACTGGGTTTAAAAATGTAAAAATTTTAAAAAATGGGGGATTTAGGAAAATTGAACGTTTTTGAGTGCACCTCAGTTTGGGTCAGGCAGGTTTTAGAAGCCAAACCCAAAAAGTGGTGGAAAAACCCCACCCCTTATTTCAAAATTTTTAGAAAAAATTTTATATTTTTTAAATTTATTAAAGAAGTCCCCAAAGTTCCCAGGAAATAATTAAAAGCCTAAAAAACTTTAAAAAGAGAAAATTTGGGTTTTTCTAATTTAATTTTTACAAAGCAATATTAACAAATGGGTTTTTTCTAATGTGAAATTATTGTATGTTTTATTTTTTCTAGGAAGTTTTCAACCATAGCAATTCTGCTGTATGAAATCTATTATTTTTCAAACAGTTGGAGCAGTATTTGACCTTGTATTATAAATATATATAGCACAGGCCATAGACATACATATCAGCCGAACATGCTTATTACTGTCAGCTCTCTGAATGTTGCTTTCTACTTTAGGTTTCAGAGCGATGTGACTATGTTTTTGTCAACGGCAAGGAAATGAAGGGCAAAGTTGACGTGATGGTGAACTTCACATACCAGTATCTGAGTGCACCTCTGTTGATTACTATCTGGGTTCCTCGACTGCCTCTCCAGATAGATATCTCTGACACTGAGCTCAGTCAAATCAAAGGATGGCGGGTGCCCATTATTTCCAACAGGAGGTTGGTTTGTCTTGCTTCATATGATCCAATTATCAAATCAGAAGATGGAAATGTTTCATTTTTATACATGTGCATTAACACGGTGTCTTGATTTAAGCCAGCACTCAAATAATTTACAATATTACAAGTCCAAAAAAGTAACCTGAAGAAGATTATTGGAAATAAAACTATTGAAAAATACTCAAAGGAGTGTATTTGTGGTTAGAACTCAGCACAGCATAATAATATCACAAAATCTTACTTTTCAGACCAACTAGAGACAGTGATGATGATGAAGAGGATGAACGAAGAGGAAGAGGCTGTTCTCTACAGTATCAACATGCAGTGGTCAGGGTTCTCACTCAGTTTGTTGCAGAAGACCCCACACCCTTTGGACAGCTTGTTTTTTTGCTGAGCTCCGATTGGCAGATTGATGTGACAGACATGGTAAAAGATTTCATGAAACTAGAAGAACCTCATATTGCAAAACTCCAAGATGGAAGACTTCTAATTGGAAGGGAAGTTGGAATGACCACAATACAGGTACGTAAAGTACAAATAATTGTGCCTTAAGTACAATAAAAAAATAATTTCTGCCAGTTGAACTTGATAGATGCCAGATTATCAGATTTTTGATTCTTAGACAGTCATACAAAAAAATATAAATAACACTTCTAGATGCTTGTACAAACAAAATTATATCAAATTGGTGGTCATAACCTTGTTTTTTATATTCAAATTTCCTAATTTGTTCCATTTGCTTCTGATTTCATTTCATATTGCAATTCTGAGCTGGAAAAGCTTAATTTATTCTTCTCCCCAAGAAAATCTTCTTGGCATGTATGTGGAATGAACACCATGAACCAGCATTAGATTATCACATTTGTGAAATATGGGATTCTAAACTATAATAAATGTAATTATAAAGCACTTGGGTATGGTATAAATGTGGGAGAATTTTGGAGAACTGTAGGGTAATAAATACTAATGTACTATGACACAAGTGACTCTTTACAAGTCAAAGAATAATATTACAAACTAAACTGACGACATTTGTGATTTTAAGCTGTATAATGTTAGATGTACGTAAGTATGGGCACTTAGAATGTTTTGCTTATTATTTCATAATCATTCAGCACCAAAGCAGTTAATTCTATCTCCTAATCTTTTATGACTGTATAATAAGTCAGTGCCATAGGAAATTATTTTTATTTTGTTTATTTGTGCTCAGTAAGGAATAGTTTATAAATAATGGATATGTTTGCTTATTATTAAATCAGTCTCTTTGTGTGTTGTAGGTGATGTCCCCTCTCTCCGATTCCATCCTGGCAGAAAAGACAGTGACAGTGCTCGATGACAAAGTGACAATAACAGACCTAGGAGTGCAGCTTGTCTCTGGACTGTCAGTCTATCTTCATTCCAGTGCGGCAAATAACAAGGTTGTTGTGGTAACCTCTGTGGCACAAGAGTTATTGCATACTTTAAAACAGGTAGGATGCTTAAAACTATCCAAGAGTATTTTATTATACACAGATAATCAGTTCCTAAAGTAGTCTCTATCTTTTTGTGAAACTGTCTAAAACTCAGAAAACTCGGTTTAAAATATATGACCCTATAGCAGACAATTTTGTATAATATTTTAAAAAGCCATGAGGAAATCACTATACAAACCCATTCTAAACCCAAATATCTGTTTTCTGTTCAAACAGTGGGGTAGATTAAATAAAACTAATGCACCATACAGGTGGTACATTAGTTTCTCTTCTCTATGGCGTCATCCCAACATTTATCAACAAGACACATGACCTGTTTATCATAGTGTTTGGGTTAAAATCAATTATAAACCAAACTTTCCATCATTTTCATAAACTTTTCTGTGATAGGGATTTTTTTATAAGTCAGTAGCATTCCATGAAATTTTGAAGCCCCATTTCTTATTGTTTAGTTTATTGGTGTTTAAGTCTCAAGTGTCCATCCTTTTCATGTGTCTTCCTGGAGTATTTTTTGTTTTATTTTACAGCCATCGGGGCACATTTATCAATAGTGTCTAACTCTTGGACAGTGTAAAGTTAGACAGTCTTACAATGCGCCACATTTATGACAGTGTTGATAAATATGGCGCAGGTTAGAACTGTCTAGTCTAAGTTTGTACCCCCTATAAGTTGGCTTATTTTTACACCACAAACTGTGCCAAATTTCTGGCGCAGTTTTGTCGCTTTTTAAGTCACGCCCCATTCATACGACACCACACCCCTTCTGTTGATGTTACGCCCCTTTGTTGGCCGAGGTGCAGAAGCAACTGAAACACATAGTAATTGTGGTGTAAAACTAGTAAGATGTTATTTTTGGTGCAAATTGCGCCAGAATTCTGGCGCAACTGCCTTGATAAATGTGCCCTACTGTTGTGGTTATTGAAAACAGTAGAGAGTGGAGCAGCTGTATTTTGACATAAGCGTTCTGCCATTTATCTGTGACGCATACACTCGATATAGTTCTGCTCGCTTGGTGTTTGTAAGAAAATCCACTTATAAATACAAATATTGTCAGCACTGCTGGTTAAAATTTGTTGAAAATCCTAGTAAAATTTCCGCCAAACAGGACAGATATATAAAGCATATCTCTGATTACAATTTTTTTTTCCATAAATAAAACCTTTTACAATCAGACTTGGACAAAAGAAAATAAGAAACTCTGTAATATTATTTTTTTCCTGCGAAAAATGCTTCCTTCTTTACTTATCAGCCTCCATTCTGCACATTATCTTGCATTCTTACAAGTTCAATCACTTGAAAATCACTAAGAAAATTCATACTGCAGAAAGGAGATGGGCTTCAGCATCATTGAGAAATCAGGTTACAGATTCCCATAAAAGTCTATGGTGGAGGGGAGGAAGTAAAAGCAGGTGACTCTCATACATAAACAGCAGTATGGAGGACAGTGGTAAGTGTAGCTATGAGTCAAGCACTGAGGTGAGATAAAATAGGTATACTACAGCATCATCTCTGTGTGTGTTTCTGCCTCTCCTCCTTTCCCCTCCTCTTTTCATAGACTTCTCTGGGCAGCTGTTATCTTAGTAATTTCTTAGTGAGAGATCGGATGAGAACTGTACTGTTTATTTATTGAAAACTATTTCATAAATTGGAATACTAACATTTTTTCGATCATAAATGGCCTTCTTGCTGCTGTTCACAAGATTTGCTGCAAACCCTGTATAGTACTGAGCAAAGTTTATTGAAAAAAATCACTGAGAAAATGAATCAATGGATGGACTAAACTTCATTCCCAGTAGGAATCCACACAGGAAAAAAGTGCATAGGTGCAGAATACTGATGAACAAGTGCTTACATATCTACTGTTCATAAGGGGAATGATTGCTTAGTATATAGCTGCACACAAATTAATAATCAGTTCACAACAGCATGCAGAGGAGCTGCATTAACGTACGGAGGGGGTTACACAAGTGCAAACATACACACCTACTATCCAAGAGGGGGTGAATGCTAGTATTACAATTGCACATATATAAGTTTTCTATAGGATGCCAGTCATATGGTTATATGTGGTGCATCATGCTGGCTTACATGTAGCTTTGGGACTTTTTCACCTTCTGTTGGGATTGAAGTTTTGTCCTGCCATAAGTGTCAAACTGGGGTGCCTGGGGCCTACCAGTGTAGTTGATTCTTTGGACCCACAAGTGGAATTGACTCTTGGGGTTCACTGTATAGCTGCTTTACATGATTGCACATATTGTACATGGCTCTTGTACTCTGCCTCTTGCTTTCTGCCTTTCTCCCTGAAAAGCAGTCCTAGGCCTACTATGTCCAAGGGCCAACTAAGGGTTTGCCCTGCTCCCATATGGGCCAGTCTGAGCCTGTCTGCCTTTGCGGCAATAAGTATGGCATTTTCTTTGTGATTTTTAGCAAAAAAAAAGGCCCATTATTCTGTGATTTTTTGTGAATCACTTCTTCGATTTAGCACTGCTGATCATTATATCTACCTTATCTACAATTCTTGTGTGATGAGCAAATTACAGTGTGAGTACACATTAGTGGCTGCTCTTTGATGAACTGTTATTATAAAAAAAATAATAAGTAGAATAATGTCTTACATCCATAGCCAGATCATTGAATAAGTACAGCTATTTGAGAAGTGTTCTTTAATTTTTTTTATCCAGCTATGTATAAGTGTAAGTAGGTTTTATTATTCCAAAAATCCTAGCAATAGACTGTGGCCATGGGAGTAGTAATAGCTATTAGTTCACTTTAGATAAGAGACAGAGCTTTCTAAAAGGAGGCATCAGTATACAAAAGTCCATTCTGTAGTGCACCTGTGTTTAAAATTATACAGGTTGCCCTTGGAAACAGACAGCAGTATAAACACTCCTCCACCAGACATGTTATTTAATAGTTTATTACTGTCATTTGAACTCCTACACTAGGCTATTCTGTGATAGCCAGAAACTATTAGAATTTTGAATTTCACCTGAGAAAGGAATTAAGAACGGAACATGATCAGTGCAAGAAAAAGATAAATGAAGTATTGTATTTTCACATTTCTCCAAATTTTATGTAGATTTCACTGCGTAATGTTGCAAATTGAAAAACAGAGTTCCCGTAGAATGTACATTTAGGTTTCTTAGGACAGTCAGTGAAATTGTGATGATCATAATACAGCAGGATGCAGTAATTCATCTATGCCAGTGTACTATTGTAATATGAAGGAGTAACAATGTACACAAATAGCTTTTGTTTTGGCTGATGCTGCAGGAACGCTAATTAGAACATTGATTTGTTTCTGTAACTACAATTTTAGCTTTGTATTCATAGGAAACCTCTTCTCTGTAATAATGATTTTGTTAGTGACTTTTCCGTTCTATGTTTTTTGGACGACATGATTTATTCCTGTTGGATAAATATAAGAATTAAAAATGTTTTTGAACATTTACAATTTCCAGTATTGTCTCATTATCATTTTAAAAGATTCTTTTTTAGTCAATGAGACATACAAACAAAAGTCTAGACAGATAGGAGTCATTGTATAGTCTTAACATAATTTTTGTCTATGAAGACAATATACCGGATATTTTCAGATTAGAGGGACAACCAAAGACCTACTTAACAAAACCCAACAAGGCAATACAGCCATTCTCCTAGGTTCCCTAATTTACAGTTGTGTTGAGGCTCATTTAGATTAATTCCTCCGTCAACCATGAATTGTACTTTCATCCATAAAATCAATCATTGTCTGACAGTTTGTAAAAATTTTGATCCTTGGTGTTGAACTTGACAATTATGGTAGTCCTAGCCGACACAGAAGTTATAAATGATTGTGTTATAAAGGACACTGAATAACAATCTGTATTTAATGTTGTTTATGCAACATGCTTGTGGTGGTATTAGATAAAACTGCAATTGTGTGACTGCACAATGAGACATTTGGTAGTGGATTTTTATCTGATTTATGTGGTCAGCTTTAGAGTAAATTGAAAATCTAAGTGACACTCAGGGCAAAATTAATCAATCAGTCACATGCTGTAAGATATAGGGATTCTCATTGAAGAGACCAGTAGTATGGAGTTTTATTAAGGCAATACTCCATACTCCAGCTTGTCCTAAGTGTTACATTTTGGTGGAGTATGCCACATTGACTTAGGTCCATATATATTTGGACATTGACACAAATTTAGTTTCTTCTGTTTACTGAAACATATTCAAGTTATAGTTATATAATGGACATGGAGATAAAGTCAAGATTTTCAGCTTTCATTTGAGGATATCCACATCAAAATTAGATGAATGGTTTTGGAGTTTCAGCTTCTTAACATGTGCCACCCTGTTTTTAAAGAGACCATAAGTAATTGGACAATTGACTCAAAGGCTGTTTCATGAGCAGGTGTGGGCAATTCCTTCATTATGTAATTCTCAAGTAAACAGATAAAATATCTGGAGTTGATTTGAGGTGTGGTGCTTGCATTTGGAAGATTTTGCTGTGAAGAAAACATGCGGTCAAAAGAGCTCTCCATGCAGGTGAAACAAGCCATCCTTAAGCTGCGAAAACAGAAAAAACCCATACGAGAAATTGCTACAATGTTAGGAGTGGCAAAATCTACAGTTTGGCATGTCCTGAGAAAGAAGGAAAACTCTGGTGAACTCATCAATGCAAAAAAATCTGGATGCCAATGGAAGACAACAGTGGTGGATGATCGCAATATAATCAAAAATATAGTATCTCAGCAGCAACTATATGTAAAAAAGCTGGAGTGCATGCCACATGACCCGGATCCAGGTCAATTATCACCATACAAAAATTGAAAAAAGTCAGCACTTCACAAAAATGAAGAAAATTTATTCACCCAACAGCAGCCGCTGCTGTTGGGCAAATACATTTTCTTTATTTTTGTGAAGTGCAAGCCACTCATAAGCCTCAAGAATAAAAAGGCTAGATTGGACTTTGCTAAAAATAACAATAAAAAACTTAGCACAGTTCTGGAAGAAAATTCTTTGAACAGATGAAACCTCTATCAGACTGATGGAAAGAAAAAAGTGTGGTGAAGACAGGGTACAGCTCATGATCCAAAGCATACCACATTATCTGTAAAACATGGTGGAGGAAATGTGATGGCTTGGGCATGCATGGCTGCCAGAGACACTGGTCACAAGTGTTATTGATGATGTGACATAGGACAGAAGCAGCCGGATGAATTCTGAGGTATTCAGAGACTGTGCGCTCAAATCCAGCCAAATGCAGCCAAACTGATCGGTCGGCGTTTCATAATATAGATGGACAATGGCCACAAATATAAACCCAAAGCAACCCAGGAGTTTATTAAAGCCAAAAATGGCCAAGTCAGTCACCTGAGCTCAACCCAATTGAGCATGCATTTCACTTGTTAAAGACTAAACTTCAGGCAGAAAGGCCCCAAACAAATAGCAACTGAAAACCGCTGCAGTAAAAACCTGGCAGAGCATTAAAAAGGAGAAAACACAGCGTCTAGTGATGTCCATGAGTTCAAGACATCAGGCAGCCTTTGCCAACAGAGGGTTTTCAACCAATTATTAGAAATTAACATTTTATTTACAATTATCTAATTTGTCCAGTTACCTTTGAGCCCCAGAAATGAATTGACAGTGTTTAAAAAATATTTTAATTCCCATTTTTATGTAATCATTTTTTTCAACCCACTGAATTAAAGCTGAAAGTCTGAACTTCAAGTGCATCTGAATTGTTTTGTTCAAAATTCATTGTGGTAATGTACAGAACCAAAATTAGAAAAATGTTATCTCTGTCCAAATATATATGGTCCTAACTGTATGCCAAATCCATGTACCGAGCAGTGCACTAGGTATTTACATATTTACATAGTTTGTAAGGCCGAAAAAAGACAGACCTCCATCCAGTTCAGCCTATTTTTGTAAAGCGTTGATCCAGAGGAAGGCAAAAACCCCCATGAGGCAGAAGCCAATAATCCTCATTTTAGGGAAAAAATTTCTTCCCGACTCCAATCTGGCAATCAGAATAAATCCCTGGATCAATGCCCCTTCTCCTGAATTCTAGTCACTATAACTTGTTATACTATTATGCTCTAGAAATGCATCCAGATCCTTTTTGAACTCTGTTATTGAATTCACCATGACAATTTCCTCTGGCAGAGAGTCCAAAAAATCCCTTTCTATATTGGTATAGAAACTTTCTTTCCTCTTGATTTAGAGGATGCTCCCTTGTTCTCGATACAGTCCTGGGTATAAATATATTTTGGGAGAGATCTCTATATTGACCTTTAACATATTTAGACATATTTATTATGTCCCCCCGAAGCCGACTTTTCTCTAAAATAAATAACCCCAATCTTGCTAATCTTTCTGGGTATTGCAGTCCAACCAGTCCTTTTATTATTTTGTTGCCCGCCTTTGAACCTGTTCAAGCTCTACAATGTCTTTCCTATGAACCGGTGCCCAAAACTATACACAATATTCCATGTGTGATCTAACTAGTGACTTGTGTAATGGGAGAATAATGTTCTCATCATGTGCATCTATGCCCCTTTTAATACATCCCTTAATCCCATTTGCCTTGGCAGCTGCTGCCTGACACTGGCTGCAACAATTAAGTTTACTGTCCACCAGAATTCCCAAGTCCTTCTCCATGTCACTTTTAAACAGCGTTTTTCCGTTTAACATGTAATCATCAATTTATGTCTGGGGAAAATCGTACTAATGGATTCAGTAGAAAGGAGCATGATTCAGTAGAAAGGAGCACATAAAGTACCTTCCAGCTTATGATACAGCTTTGCTGATTTCTTCATCCTATGGGTTTTATTTAGTGATGAGCGAACAGTAATTGGCGCATTACCAATGATATGCTATGTGCTGCGATTTGCACAATGTGCCTTAAAAGGTGCAATGCGCTTTTTTAGGCGCAATGTGTCTTTTGTAGGAGCTTTATGTTTACTATGCAAGGTATATCTGATACCAGATTTGTGAGAGGATCGGACTTTCTGGCACACTTTACATTGATTTAATTTGCCTAATAACTGCTGTGGAGACGACAATTTTTGGACATGAAAACTATTAAAATAGCATGTCAGATGCGATGTTGAACTCGAACATTTACTCGAACAAACAGTAAAATGTTCGGTTTGGCTCAGGTTCTAAGAAATTGTGAAGTTCGACTCGAACTTAACTTTTCTCAAACGGTTCAATTAACACTAGTTTTATTACACAGTTGCATAACTGCTCCTTGTAGGAGTTTTATATTGCTTGATTTTTTTTGTCATTGCATCTATAGCTTTTAACCATATTATACCAGTATGACAAAAGTGGGACTGTGTCCACAAACCATGTTTTAGTCAGTGTTTACCCAACCTAAGCCTATTATTTCTTTTTTTAATCATGATCTGTTTTAGCGTTTGTGATACTGCTATTCGTTGAGGTTTTTAATCATTATTTAGGTCTTTATTGTGGCTCCATGTATACTTGGGTAAGTGATCTACTGTACAGATGTATGTGACATGAAATGATTCAGTTTTTCTAGTGTCTGACTTATTGTTTAGTAGGCTATAACTGACCCACAGCAGAGCAAGAAAAACTCACGATGGACCCCTACCCATGTGAATACTGGGGTTACTTTTCAGTGAGAAAAGCATAGAAAGAAAGACAAAGCAAGAGGCAGAGTAAAGTATGTGCAGTTATGTACAATAGCTGAAGAATGGGCTCCAAAAATTAACTCCAATGCTTGACCCCAGGCATTCCAATCTGTGATCGCTGATTAGATATCTGTACAATACACCTAATATACATTGCAGAGTAAAGAGTATGTGGATGCCCTTCATAGTTCTAGAGATCCATTACAAGCAAAATTCAGATTCATAAATTCCAGGAAGCAACCATGTAATCTAAATACATAAGCATTCATAATTGTATAGATTACACTTATCAGCTGAAGTTGATCATACAAATAAGACTTAAATGGCCATACCTGCTGATTTTTATAGAACCGCCTTACTCTTCCCTGACAGATGAAGTTAAGCATAGGACAGCTGGATTTCTTTTTGTTATCAGGGAGATAAGCTGACACCAAAGGTGTCTGACAGCAGTTTTCTCCCCTTTCCCTATTGCAAACAATACTTGACAATCCTTTTGTTTCTCTTGGGAGACTCCTACAAACTTTGGTGCAAAGGTGAACATTCCAGGAGGACCAAGGGTATTACTGGAGCATGTAGCATCTCTTGGAATCAGTAGAGAAAAAGTTAGCAAGTATGTTCTAAACACAAGCACACCCAGCTAAACTGAGCATGCATGTATATGAGACGTCAGCTAGCTGCCAGCTGTACAAGTGTGTATGGTCAGCTTAAAACAACTGTTAATGTAGCAGTTTAAAAAAAAGTCTACCTCTGCCAAATTGCTGTTATTACTGTTATTAACAAACCTCTTGCAGTCATGTCACTGTAATAAAATAAGCTAGGATTGGCAGTGAGTCTTAAGCTGCCTGTGAATCGATGAAACATCATGGTGAGAAAACCCCTTTAACCTTAAAATTGGCTAGTCAAGTGACAGAAACATATGTAACATATGTCATGCATAAAATACTAAGTGCCAAAACCATATATAATCCTTGTAATGCCTAATGACACATGCAAAAGAAAATTGATGATCATACAAAATGACGATGTCTTCAATGCTATAATTCTTTCAGTAAAGAGATGGTGAAGGAGTTAAAAATTCCAAGTTGTGGCATAAAAGAAAATTCTACTATCCCCTATTTTTATAAGTGCACAAAATTGCAATAATAACATTAGTACAAGTTTGAACATAACTTCTTAACTTCTTTTGACATTAGAAACCTTATGCCTACACACAGTTGTTTTCTGTGTGCTGACAATTATGGTAATTTAAGCAAGGAGGAAGTTTGCAGAGGTGACATGATTACCTTCTGTCTGGGGAAATGGCTTTGTTAAGAAAGATACCATTAACCCAGACTGGTTCGACATAAACCTTCACTTCTACAATATCTAGCAAACTAATTTATGTTCTGTCTACTTCATAACTGAAAGATCAACACTCACATGGTGAGTGGAGTGTCAAGTGGCATCAGCTATATTTGTTTAAGGTAACATAACCTGGATGATATGACTCTAAAATGCAATTAAGCATAATCTTCATCTAGTAGACTAATATAAAATATAACTAGGGCAGTACAGAAATTCTGCTACATTTAGTTTTAAATATTTAACAAAGCTAATTTTGCCTCTTAGGACCAAAGGACATGTTTTATTTGCCCATACATACTACATCACCAGTGACTCATTTATTTTTAAAACTATGTAGAGGTTTGTGTCCTTGTTTATTGGGGGACAACTAGTAGATTTGTAAGGAATTATTTTGCTGCTCTTTGTGACATTTCTTTCATTTTAATATCATCATATTTTTTATGATTATTTTTTACTATAATGTTTTATATCCTTACATTATTTTCTATTTCTTTTGTTATGTCCAGAGTGTTATTTAAAATGTATCAGACTCGGAATTCATGGCTCTGGCACTGACATGGACTAGACAAACAGTACCCCCCTCCTTTTGTGAGCACTGCAATCAAGATTGGTAGCTGTGCTTCATGGATCAGTTCACTGGAAGTGCCTGTTGTACTTATTGAATTGCTTTAAGTTCTCATTCATGTAAAGCAGCCAAATATGTATGCCAAGACATTAAACCTTTCCCAAGCATTGAGACTCATGGCCTTTATACACTGCTGCTCAGGCTCCATCAGGATTGGTACATACATGAAGATTAAATAAATCTGAAGCAGTACAACTCAATATTATTTTTACACAAAAATCTCTGTATAACGTTACAGTGTATAAAATTGGGGCCATACAGAGGTACTATAGGGCTCCATAAACTTCCTGTCCCATATTAAAGTTCCATATAACTCAGAAGGTTGTGGAAAGCCAAAAATCACTGACAAAAAAATCATTTTTTGTCTCAACACAAAATCATAACAATGAAAGAAAGGAACTAAAACATAACTTTTACTCAATATCTTTAGAAAAAAAACATATCAATAGTGATATAAAATTTTGATATATTAAGTAGCCACAAGTAGTCTGTGGGAGATAATGGCAGTCACTTCAGGGTATATAGAGATCACCAAAACAATTAGTAGGCTTTCTTTTACTCACAGTCCCCAGAGGATGGTGCGTAGATTGATATCCACTTTTCAATAGATCCACCACATCCAAATTGGGGAAGGAGATGGTGCAATGTTGTGTCCTGGCTAACCAGCGGTGTTATCCATCAGATGTTATCATTCTAGCTGACTATAGGGGAGGTATTTAACCCCCTTCACACAGCTTATCTTTATTCATCTGCAGTGTTTAATAGCACCAGTTTTTTTGAACATATGCATGCATATTTTTTTTTAACTGCTTTAGTAATTTTGATCCTCTGATGGATATATGTATACTCTGTATTGGCATTATTAGTCACTTTTTATAACACCTTTGATTGATATAGACCCCTGAGGAATCGTAATACCTTATATATGGGCAAATGTGTCTGGAACAGACAAGCTATTTTTCCTAGACCTGTCTTGCTATGTCTCTTTTTGCCTACATCTGTATAATCTTGGTCCTATACAGTACAGGGAGAGCCTTTGTAGGGTGGGGACACCCTTTTCGGGGCAACAATCCTGCTGGTTAAGCATGATACAACATGGTCTTATTAGGGTGTCATTGGACCTTCTTCTTCCCCAATTGCTATGTGTTAGATCTATTGAAAAGGGGATATCGATCTATACACCATCCTCTGGGTACTGTGAGTAAAATAAAGCCTACTAATTGTTTTGGTGGTCTCTATATACTCTGAAGTGACTGCAATTATATCCCACAAACTACTTTGTGGCTACTTAGTATATCAAAATTTTAAATCACCATTGATCTAACGTTACGTTTTAGTTTCTTTTTTTTTTTAATGATATGGTTGTGGAAAGCCCTAATATTGTCATGTGCATAATGTTTAATACAGTAAATAACCATGGTGCATAAAAAATGCTGCCCCTAAATTAGAAATACATATAGCGTTGGAATGTCTGTATGATTTATTATGTGTCTGCAATAGTGTGTGGAGATTTCTATATAGCACCAAACTGTTAACATAAAATAGAAATATAAAGACATTAGTTGAAAATATTTGCCAATTACAAAAAAAAAGTAGGAGAGTCCAATTAAAAATTGAAATTGTTAAAAATGCTGAAAAAGGATGTTGTGATTCACCGGAGTGTCCTTCAGAGGGCTGCATCTGCAAATCCTGCAAACCACGTCAATAAATTTAGTCTGGTTCCTGACAAGGTACTCCAATTACTATGAACAGATCAAGATGGATTGGAGACAGTTTATCTGAAGAGAGAAAAAGAAATCCTGCCCTCATCCAGATCAGCTAAAGGAAGGACTGACAGATGATCGTGTTTCTTAATTACTAAGCAGCTACATCTCATTTTACTTAATTGGAAATAACATTGTTGGCTTTCATTTCAGGCAGTTACCTTTATTAAGCACCTGCTTACTGGTTGTCCAGTCAATAGAGGATACCGATTGTTTTATTGTAACTAAAAAGGTGATGTTTTGGAAACCGTGGAACTAGCCATGTGTTTTGTTGTTTAGCACAGTTATGGAACACTACACAGACAATAGATCCCATAAAAGCACTCTAAAAATTCCTCTTCACTTCTGTTTAAGCACCAAATATGGCTTAGATGAGAAAGTAGAAACAAAAGAGCACTATACTATAAGTATTCAATAAGCTACAAAATGTTGAAATGGAGGACATTCCATAATTGAAGATAAGTCGTTATAGATCACTAAGGTATCCATGCTTTTAAAAAAAAAGTCTATAGTAGCCTCAGAAACAATAATAAAGCAATTTAATATACACCAAAATGGATGAGATCTGAGTGCTACCAATGGCACATGAGTAAATAGGTAAAAGTCCCCACCTGACAAACTGTACTGCTGAAAGAGTCTTGTGTGCTGCTGGATAAGTAGTAGGTGTAGTTCCAAAAAATCCACAATGGTGGTGTTTAGTAGATATTTGAAAACTCACCCTCCATTTAGCATGGACAAAAAGCAGTTAAAGCTAGAACACGCTACTGTACAAGCTGAGAGTGATCTAGTTTGGGCTGCTATTTTGTATGTTAAACAGAGGCTGAATTTTCAAATATCTACTAAGCACTCGCCACCATTGTGGATGTTTTGGAACCACACCTACTACTTATCCGACAGGACACAAGATGTTTTCAGCAGCACAGTTTGTTAGGTGTGGACTGTTACTTATTTACTTATGTGCTACTTGTAGCAGAATTTTAGCTGTTTTTTTTAGCTAGATCTATATAGTATTGATATATCTTTATTTAGTATACTGCTAACTACTTAAGGAATTATAGAATAAGACAACGCTTAAAGAAGTTTCCTCTGCATAAAAATGGTACAGAGTATATACCAGAGTGTTTCCTGTGCCAAAACCAGTAATGAGTTGGAAACTGGTCATAGATCTCACATTTCTCAATGAATTTCCACCTAAAAGGAAATTTAAAATGGAGACCATCCATTTGCTGATTTGCTTATAAGAAAGTGACAACCTCTTAGCTACCATAGACCTGGCATACACCCACTTGCATTTACCATTTTTAGCAGCTCACAGGAAATTCCCCAGAATTGCAGTAAAAATGTCAATGGGATTGCATCATCTACAGTTCACTTGTCTACCCTTTGGAATTTTATCAGCACCGAGAGTGTTCAGTGGTTAAAGAACAAAAGTCTCCAACAGGACAAATCTCTAATTCCCTAGTCTTAAGAGAGCGCCCATGATGAATGCATCTTCATGTGTTTGGAGTGCTCATATAGATCATTTTTGGTTTATTATTCAAGATGAAGAAACTCAGGATGGTAAACAGTTCCATGTGGTATTGTAGTCAGACAACCCGGCGCTGTATTCTACATCAACAACCAGGAGAAAACAAGGAACCCTCAAATGAGCAAAGAATGCAATTATCTAATACCCTGGTCAGAACTGAGAACTTCAGGAATATTAGCCATTTAGTGGGACATTGACTTAGAAGGCCAACCACCTTAGTCACAAGAAACTTTACCCAGAAAAGTGGAGCCTCAGTTCTCTAATTTTCAATGAAATAGTGAAGAAGATGGGAAATTCAACCTTTACTGCCAGACATGGGTATAGCTATAGGCAGTCGCTACCGGCCCCGATGTCTGAGTGGGCCCAAAGGGCCTTCTACAACATAGGAGAACGCCAGTATTATAAGTGGTACATGGTTAGGTGGGGGCCCCACCATAGATTTTTGCACTGGGGCCCAGAAGCTGTGTGTTTAGCCTCTGCTGCCAGATGAATGGTAGAAGACGCACATTTCTCCACTTTTGCTCACTGTGCCACACTTGACACTTTGTAATGACAGATGACCTCTCAAACATTTGAAAGAGCAAATTAATTCGTGTTTTTCCCCCTTAACCTCATTGCTACCCTCTCCTTTTTGCCTTGAAGGGCCTGGTTCACACTTGAATGCTTGCTCCCCACATGTTCATATTTTGGAGGCTTTGGGAGAAAACACATGTCCTCTCTCAACATTCAAATCCCCACAACCTACATTTCCTAGAGGCTGAGTGGGAGAACCTGATAGCTTTGTGCTTTCCATCAGAGATGATAAATACCTTACTGACAGCCCGACTATAATCAAGATCTACAATATAAGTATAACTATAAGTAGCACAAGCTTCCTACCCTTTTGAGAAAATATTTATTGCTACATCAACAAACAATGGCTTCTTGTCTACCCTGCTGCTGTATAGATGGAAGCTTAGTTGCTTTATTGATTTATTGCTAATTAATCTGTCTCTGATTGTACCTAGAGGGCTAAAACTCATTTGTGTTGTGCTTTCTACAGACGCTAGAATAAAGAATTTAGACAAGAGTTGGTGGATTTATAAATACTTGAAAATTAAACATGTTACTTATGTGGTATATATAAATTATATAAATTTCTCATAACTTACAATTTTCATATTCTATGTTTTGTACATAAGGGTTGTGCCCAAGGAAGCACCGTATTTGAAAACTGCTTAAATACCTGTTTGGTGCAAAGTTGCATGAAGGCAGTTATGATTGTAAAGTAATTACTAGAGAACCAGTGACACCTTCTTACATGTATTTTTTGTAAACGCCTCTGTAGTATGTGAAATAACCCTGAACATCCTTTTTTATATTTCTATAGCACTAGGAGATGATGCAACAGAATTGTTATTTTACAGGAAACCAAAGTATTTACTAAAACAGATACCAGGAATGACCAGAGGTCCACTTTAAGCAGCCAATAAATATTAGATATTTGAAGCATAAGCATATAGGGAAAATGCATGAGAACTAATGTAAAGTGATACAGCTTTTTCGAGCACCTAGTCAGGTCACTGCAAATTAATGTTCAAAGACCATCTTAATATTAGAGCTGCCATGTGATTGATGTTATAGAAAATTGCACTTTTCCTTTACACTCAATTTGACAAATCTCAAATGGTTAATGTCAGGGAATAAACAACACAGGGCAAGTTAGATTTTCCTTATTCTGTTGTTTTCACCCATAAAAGTGATTTTAAAAAAATCACTTTCCAAAAATCTAGAACGGCGCAATATCAGGAATTAGGATATTGGAAATTGCCGGGAAATACAGTAATTCAAATTCTGAAAGCTATTCTCATTGGTCGGCATAAACCAGCCAATCAGAATAGGAGCGACAGTGAATCATTAAAACCTATGGAGAACTATTGACCAATCAGAATCAAAGGCGGGACAGTTCAAAATACAGTAAAAATGCTGAAAAGAGCTGATTGGCTGAGCTAGCGGGGGCTTGGCTATCCCAGCCAATCAGAGCACGAGCTACTTCTCCCATTGTAGTCTATGGAGAGATGGACGCAATGCAATCTCGGCGCTCAGCGCCGTGCGGCATGGAGTATGAATTAAACATTTTTATTAGTTGTAAAATATACTCTGAAAAAGAGCTCAAACATTCTATAAACATAAATCAATTCTATCCCGAACAACGCGTTTGTCACCGAGACCGGCGCTATATCGCGAAGTGCAATAGAGAGAATTGCCGGGAAATACAGTAATTCAAATTCTGTAAGCTATTCTCATTGGTCGGCATAAACCAGCCAATCAGAATAGGAGTGACAAAGACCCATTATAAGCTATGGAGGAGAATTGACCAATCAGAATAGGAGCGACAAAGACCCATTATAAGCTATGGAGGAGAATTGCAATCATAGGCGCAGCGCCGCACTGCGCCTCAAACATTGGCAAGGCGTGGCGGACTTTACATAGGATGTATGAGCACGCCCCGGCGCCGACATAAATCAGGCGCAGATTTCGCCGGAAAACCGGCGGAAAGGTGCGCCACGACGTGGCGAGATTCATACATGTTGCCCTAACTACACAAACCAATAGAGACCCTCTCTAATCTCTGACCTGGCCCTACCGTCCACCACAGTACATTTGTTATACACTTCAGGCTTCCATGGGGGGATAAGAGCCCTCTCCTCAGCTCCTCTGCTGCTCCACTCTCAGGTAGAAAGCCACACCCCCGATCACCTGCCGTCCTAGGCTTTTTACAGGCCTCCAGGGATTTGTCAAAAGCCTGTCCTGGAACATGGGAATGGAAACCCACCCAATGCTATTGCCGTCCCTGGAAAGTCAACCCATCAGTAGCCGCATTGTAGCCATGCTAGCTACCTGTGTCAGTAACCTATGGTTGGTGACGTGAAACAGTTGCCTTTCCCCCACCAAAACCAGGTTTCTGGTGGCACATCTGCAGCAGGTATACTGCTGTATTCTACCTATTGGCAGGAACATGCGACTGCCTGCAGTCGCTCTGCCACACTACATACTTTATTACTCCTATACTGAAATATATGGTGATTTAATTGATCTCCTATTACACCCTGGCATGTGTGAATGATGCGGGTCCCAAATGAAATATGAATGGGGCGATGCAGCCCTTGCTAAGTTGTAAGTATGGCTGTGGCATTTAACTAGTCAAATGACCGATACAGGTGGTTATAAGTTGTAATTTAAAGTCAGCACCTGCTGCATATGGAGCACGCTTAGCTCCTGAGTCCATTCCATACTCCCCAAGCATTGTATGACATACAGGTACATCATGTTTCACTAAGGGGTTAGTATTCTTTGTTGAGTGGAATGAGAAATGGAATAGTGCATTTTTTTGGGTGGGCACAATTTTACGGAGATCACCGTTTGGTTCAAATGACATGTTAACTTTATTTTTCAGGTCAGGAGGATTTAAAGGGGTTTTATCATTTTATTAAATGGTCTTCAGACTAAGGGGACAGTGAAAACAAGAAACTTTGCAATTGGATGTCATTAGCAAAGCTGTCTTGTATTCACAGTATTCCTTATCTTGTGTTTTTGTTTACACTGATATCCAGTCCTGGTCGAATCCCTCCGGATCCCTCCTCCTTGCATTTCACTAGCTGAGAGCTCATTTACATTCTGTACAGCCCCCGGTCAATTCACGGAGCGTGTCTCTCATCAGAGTAAGGACCCTCACATTTTCACTTTATACAGGCAGAAGAAACAGAATTACACTGAAGGGCTTACACAATCAGGAAACAGCACAATTTGTGTCGATCCCTGCCTGACTCAGAGTTAGGGGCCGTAGCAGTTTCTCTCTCCACAACCAGCAGAAACAGCATGCAACAGATTCTACAATGAAAAAACATAACAGTTTTGTCCCGGTGCCTAACTCTCCTGCATAGAAGTGAGATCTGTGCCATTCATAGAGCATCTCCAGCTGTGAGAGGAGAAGAGTTCAGTTTCTCAGTCTAGATTGAATGCAGCCTGTGGTATGCATACAGCTCTTACAAAATAAGACTGCATAGGGAAAGACACAGTGACATGTGGACTCAGAGATAGGGGGGGGGGGAGTCTCGGGAGCCAGCATGCACAGTGAAGGGGGGGATGACGTCACCTAGCTGGGAGGGGAAGAAACGCCCCTGCATTTCCAGAGTTGAGAAGCTGAGAGCAGTGTGAATCAGCCGAACTAAGGAAGCGATACATCCCCTTTAAGTGATACCAAATTTATATATTTTTGCTCAGTTTTACTGCTTTAACCAACACTTTTTGTAAAAAAATTTGTTTTGCATCATCATTTTCTAAGACCAATTACTTTTTATTTCTGTCATTGACGCTGGGTGAGATAATTTTTTCATAGGGTGAGATATACTTTTAATTGATACCTTATTGGTACTTTGTGATTCGTGTGACTTTTTTCTGGGAGGCAAGGAGACAAAAAAAGAACAATTCTGGCATTGTGGTTTGTTTTTTCTTTACAACCTCAACCATGTAAAATAAATAAAATGATATTGTATTAGTTTGGACTTTTTTTTTCATTGTTTAATATTTACAGATAAATGGGAAAAGGGTTGTTTTATTTTTAATATATCTTTAAACTTTTTTTTTATTTTTTCACTTCCGTATTTAGTCTTTCTAGGCTCAGACCACAGTTTCTAGGTAGTTAAAAGACCAAAAATTGAAGTTATCATCAATTCTGCTCAGTGATGTATTTAACAGCTGGCACCCTTGATAGTGCCATAATATAATAGTACATCATGTATTGTTATGGGGTATTATTTAGTTTTTAGTTTTTTTTTGTTATATACATAACATATGTCAAACAAGTACAATGGTGACAATAAATGACTAACCACTGGTACAGAGGGATAGAGGACCCTGCCTGCAAAGGCTTACAATCGACAAGCTAGGTGGAAAGAGACAGATGTTGAAGGGCAGACATGTTTGTGGGGTGGTGTAGTGGCAGCATGGTTATTGTAGGTCATAGACAATCCTGAAGAGATGAGTTTTCAGGTTGCTTTGAGGCTAGTGAAAGTGGGGGAGAGTCTGATGTGTTGGGGCAGTGAGTCCCAGAGTATAGCATGGTAGAAGTCTTGGAGACGGTTGTGTGAGGAGCTGACACAGGGAAAGCAGAGAAGAAGGTCCTGTGAGGAGCAGAGATTGTGTAAAGAGAGGTATTTAAAAATTAAGGCAGAAATGTATCAAGGGGATAGTGTATGGAGAACTTTGTAGGGTAACCAGTGTAGGGATTGGCAGAACAGAGAGGTAGAGGAGAAGCGAGGTGGCAGATTTGAGGATGGTTTGGAGGGGAGCAAGACAGGAGGAAGCAGGGTAGTGTAGGCAGGAGATGACAAAGGTATGTACTAGCATTTTTGTAGTATTGAAGTTATAGAATGAGCTAATATGTGAGATATCTTTCAGGTTGAGTTGACAGCCTTAAAGATATACAGTTGAAACCAGAAGTTTACATACACTATCTAAAGTGACACATGCATGTTTTTCTCACTATCTGACATTAAATCAGAATAAACCTTACCCATTTCAGGTCAATCAGAGAATTATTTAAGAAATTTTTATTACTTTCTGAAAGGTCAAAAGTTTACATACACTATGATTACTATGCCTTTAAACAATTTTGGACGGGCCCATATGATGATGTCATGTCTTTGGAAGCTTCTTCTTCTGGTTTATTGGCAACATCTGAGTTAGAGACACATATGTGGATGTATTTTCCCATGAGTAACATCATGGGAAGGTCTAAAGAAATCAGCCAAGATACCAGGAAAAAAATTGTGGACTTGCACAAGTCTGGATCATCCTTGGGTGCAATTTCCAGATACTTGATGGCGCCTTGTTCATCTGTACAAACAGTTATACCTAAGTACAAACAAGATGGGAAAGTCCAGCCATCATCCCGCTCAGGAAGGAGACAGGTTCTGTGTCTCAGAGATGAACGGACTTTGGTCCGACATGTGCATATCAAGCCAAGAACAAAAACAATACTGTAGACCTTGTGAAGATGCTGGCGGAAGCTGGTAAGATTCTGTAATTATCCACAAAGAAGCGAGTACTATATCAACATGGGAAGGAAAGGATATAGTGGTTTAGCCAAATGCTTCTTTGGTGTTGGCATCAGTCTTCCTGGGTTACAAGTATTGCATATTTCACAACTTCTAGCATAGTTATTCGCTGTGGTGTAGATTCCGGGTGCTAGGTATATCTTGTTGATAGAAGAAATCATCTGGTTCGTTCCTCTGTGGGTAGTACCATAAGCCCATTGTACTACAGCTCGATATAATGCCGTTGGTAAAAAAAGTTTATTATCTTTCCTCCAGAATCCATCTTGGTATATTTCTGCTCCCATTTTTCCTAACTCTGCCTTTCCTTTGGGTTTATTTCAATTTGAAATTGTCTCAAAAGGTTAACACCTGGATTCAGTGCATCTTGTCCTTGATTCTTCTCTTCTTCTTCTTTCTTCTTTCCTTCTTCTTCTTCTTCTTTCTTCTTTCCTTCTTCTTCTTTCCTTCTTTCTTCTTCTTGTTTCTTCTTTTCTGCTCTCGTCAGTACATATACAGCAACTCCTGCTTCCTCTCGAATCTCTGGGAAGAGAGCTGCGGCCTTTGCAGCCAGGTCTGCCCTATAGTTGCCTTCTGCTTCTTTTGTCTCTATTCTTCAATGAGCTTTAATCTTCAAAACAGTCACTTGAGCTGGCAATTGGAGAGCATGCATCAACGTCTGAACGGCTTCTTGATTCTTGATGGGCATTCCACTAGCTGTCTGGAAACCTCGCAGGGCCCACTTCAGGCCAAAGTCATGGGCTACTCCGTACACGTAGGCTTAGTCCGTATATATGTTCACAGTCTTCCCTTCGGCGAGCTTACAAGATGCCGTTTCAGCCCAGAGTTCAGCTTCTTGGGCTGACATTCTCGAAGGTAAAGATGCAGCCTTCACGGTTTCTTGCAAGGTAACCAGAGCAAATCCTGTATGGAATCGTCCTTGATCATCCGCATATCTAGATCAGGCTCCGTTTGGACAGTCCAAGATCGTGCAGCCGGTGGCAAGGCGTCGGCTCCCCAGGGGGTCTCAGTCTTCGTCCTCGGGCTGTCTGAGAGGCACGGCACCAAATGTTAAGATAAGAAATTAGGTGTAGAATTGTCTTTTCTTTCTACTCCTATCCAATTAGATGTCTCTGTCCAAATTAGGTGATTACAGCTGTTAACAGCTCAAGAGCTGAGAAAATACACACCACGCAGGTTGGTGGAGCATAAAATCTGATTTAATAACAGCAAGTTACTGTTCGATATAACTTTGAATCACATGATTATTCTATCATTAGCTAATTGGCTGTTTCTAGGCAGACTATTAGTGAGACCTCATAACGTCTCCTTATTTGCATCTATGCAATGATGCTATACACTTCTGATAACGAACATTCCTTTCTGTATCCTCCAGGAACTTTTTGAAGGCCTGTAGTCTTCTCGCGAGCAGTAGCTGTTCTAAGCAAAGCAGGGTGAAAATATCTGATGAACTTAGATAAGGATATAATAATGGATATAATAATGTAATAAAGGGCAATTTAAACACAAAATATCTGATAAGCTAGATAAGGATATAATGATAGAATCAATTATAATGTTTTCCCTTAAATCATCAACTTGACAATACCAACTTTTGTGCCCTAGAATTATTGGGGACAGAACCATATTACTGGTTACATTGGGAATTAAGAGGACTTTTTTTTATTTGCAAACTTACACACAACAATATCTATCAGTCTATTGACTTATAACTGCAGTCACCTTTAAAGGGGTTGTCTCTCTGTAGCTATAGCGACCTGAGGAGCTGATGCAGCCCATACAAGAGGGGATATCTAGGAGTGGGTAGCACACTGTTAATGGACACCTATTGCAATGAGACTTGTTTTTGCAAGACCTTTACCATAAAAAGCAATCCTTGTATTGAGACAGCCCCTTTCAGCTTTATTTTTACAGTCTGGAGCCTGTTTACCAGAAAATATTTTATTGTTTTTAATTTACTTGGATTTAAGTGTGCCCTTCTCACATTTTGTATATTAAGAACTAAAATGTATACTATAAAAAATGTGAGACAATGAGAAAAGTCATTGTGCTTCTCTTTCTTGGCTTATTAAAGTCTAGGTATAGTTATTTGCTCTTTATCACGAGTTCATAGGTGCATGAAACTTGATATTAGTTCTTGGTAACATCTCACATTTAGGTAATTGTGTGCATGCTATGAATTCAAAGTTCTAAAATGTACATGTTATGCTGCTCAGTCATCATCAGTTAAAAGGACAACAGGTGGTGAC
Source organism: Phyllomedusa bahiana (assembly GCA_025379985.1). Classification (NCBI taxonomy): domain Eukaryota; kingdom Metazoa; phylum Chordata; class Amphibia; order Anura; family Hylidae; genus Phyllomedusa; species Phyllomedusa bahiana. The sequence continues at coordinate 38,853 of JAODAL010006277.1, read as the reverse complement.
AAACTTTAATGAAACTGCTCCCATTTTAAAGATGTCTGAAAACCAAGCTTGTGTCATTGGAGGGGTTGTCTGCTTCATATGAAAATTTAATAATATGGACTGGTGACCGACAAAATAAAACAAAAATGATATTCTCCTTCCTCCTCTCCTCCGTTCCAGAGCTGTTTACTTTCTAATTCTTCCACACAGGGATGTCATCATTGCAGCCACTGATTGGTTGCAGAGGTTATGTACCACTACTTCACATCACTCTTCATAAGTGAACACCTCTAAATGGTGATGAAAGCAGAGACACATAACTGTTGCAGCCAATCATCAGTTCCAGCAGTGATGTCCCGTTCAGAAGAAGAAGAAAGTAAATAGAAGATGAAGGAGAGGTGGAACTGAGATGAGGAGGGTGTGTATATATATATAGATATTATATATATATATATAGATATTTTTTTTATTTTTTTTATTTTTTTTTAATTAGGTGCCAGTAAAGTATTATTTAATTTTTAAATGACCCAGACAACCTTTAAGAAATGTGTGTAACTAGCTTTGGCTCCAGCTTTAGTTCACTTTGTCATCTAAAATCTTAAAGAATGACATGCCTATGACTTTTTCTCCTTCCTCCAGTTTTCAAAACATCTGTTTTTCCAGTTCTTAGTTGCAACAGGTTTTTTATTCCAAATGACAGCATGGAATGTCAGCCATTGCAGCCCCTATAGTTTTCTGTTGAGGTTTATCATAATTCATAGCAACGGTAAATTTAAAACGTTATTTCCTAAACTGCTTAACTAGACATAAACCTGGGCTATAGAGTCAGTTTCCTATAATATCGTGTTAGATTATATTTTGTGTAATTGCACACCGGAGGACAGCTTTTGTACAAAGCCACATTTTAGTGTCCACATTATGACTGCATCACCTGAACCTACCACAGTTCCACAGAAACCACTTACTTTAGGTTAACATAGAACTCTAAATATAACTGTTAAAATACCACATTCAGTGTCAGATTGGGGTGCCTTGGGCCCACCAGTGGAGTTCATTCTTGGGGCCCACCAGTAGAGTTAATTCTTGGGACCCGTTCTATAGCTCCTGTACATGACTGCCATTACTGCACATGCACTCTGCCTCTTGGTTTCTGCCTATTTTCTATGTCTTTTTCCCTCAAAGTGGTCCACCATACCCAAGGGCCCATCAAAGTTTTTTTTTCCACCCCCTTGTATGCCAGTCCAAGCCTGGCCACATTACAGCCATCTGAAACTGGTCATTACTGGAATGTAAATGTGTTAAGTACACACTTTAGTTTCCATTTTATAATAAAAATGTGATTTCCTACTTATTTGACACTTATATATATATATATATATTTTTTTTTAGGAAGCAGTGGTCAGTGTCTGGATACAGTTCAGCGATGGCTTAGTGACACCTCTTGACATCTATGATCCCAAAGAGTTTACAATATCTGCCACATCATTGGATGAGTCTATTGTCTCCACTCACCAGAGTAATCCAGTAAAATGGCCAATTGTAATAGCAGAAGGTGAAGGACAAGGTCCTTTGGTAAAAATAGACTTTATGATCTCTGAGGCTTGTCAAAAGTCAAAAAGAAAAAGCATTCTTGCAGTGGGAAATGGTTATATAAAAGTGAAGTTCGGGCAGAATGATGCCATTTCTCCAGGAGGAGCTGAATATGATGAAGAAGAAATCGAAAACCACACCAGTGACCGTAGACAGAAAGTGGCAGACCCTGATCGTTATGGCATTGATGGAAGATATGATGGTTCTCCGCTGGAACATGATAAAAGTTCCATAAAAAAAGGAAGTACCACAGATAGATCTGTGATAAATGGCAGGATGGATAGCAATAAACTTCTGAAGACAGTCCTTTGCAAAATATCCCAATAGATTTTACTAATTTCCCTGGCCAGGTGGACTTACCAAAAAGTAATGGAGAGATAGAAGATAATGACCTCATAAATGCCACTAGAGGACTTAGTGATCTTGAAATAGGAATGTATGCTTTGCTTGGTGTTTTTTGTCTTGCGATATTAGTCTTCCTAATTAACTGCGCAACATTTGCTCTTAAATACAGGCACAAACAGTTGCCAGTAGAAGGCCAAGCTAATATGACTCATTCCCATGACTGGGTATGGCTTGGTAATGAAACAGAGTTGTTGGAGAGTACACCAGATGTATCACCACAGCAGGATGAACATACTACTATCATAGACAGAGGAATTACCTTAGAAGAGAGTCATCATCTCTTTAATGGCAACTCCCAGAAAAATTTGCAGAGTCAAATTCATCGACCAATGGAAGAAACAGAAAAAACAATGAAAAGTAAGAAAAATGATCCTCTACATTCTCCAACTTCAAAAAGAAAGAAGGTAAAATTCACTACATTTACCACTATTCCAGCTGATGACAGTTGCCCAACAGTCAATTCATTGTTGACAGCCAATGAGGATGATATTAAGTGGGTATGCCAAGATATGGACTTGGGGGAATCAAAAGACCTTAGAAACTATATGCAAAAGTTTAAAGATAAAATATAACTTGGGATCAGGGGAAGAAATTCCACAGATTTTGATGCCTTTGGTTTTATAGCTCATGTTATGATGAGAAGATGATGGGAAAAAATTGAATATTATGAAATGGATGCCAATATGAGTGTGATTTTCTAAAAAAACAAAAAAAAACAACAACTCTGCATTAGGGCCAGTTGTATGGATTTTAAGAACTGAACAACTCAGCAAACGAATGTCATATGTACAGTGAGACTCTTGAAAGAATACAATTAAAATCACAAATAAAGTGGACGTACCAAAAATGGTTTGTAAAAAACTAAAAGAAAACTTAACAAAAAAAGAAATTTTATATTTCTAAGAAATTGTAACTAAAGGATAGGAGGTAAAATGATATTTTCAGAAATCCGAGAAAAAAGTTTATTGCGTGATCCATTTTCTGTAAATATGTATGATATTTAGGGAATGGGGAGAGACACAAATTTGTGTTGCCAAAATATTAAGAAATTTACATAATTACACATTTAGACTTATCATTGTCTTTCCCTTAATTAAACCTTAATGAACAGATTTACTACTCAAAATGTGTCAGAGTTCTGTTAAGCCGTTAAGAGACTTTTTGTACCTCATTAGGCAAGTGGGCATAGCTTAGACTGAAAGAGGGTGTGGTTTTCCTGAAAATGGGGTGTCACATATTTTTGGCTCACAAACTAAAGTAAGTCACTTATAAGGTAGCATATAGTCAGACAAAGGTGTTTGAAGATATGCCAAATTTAACATATAGCATGAGCCACTGTGATACATTTGGTGTATCTAGTCTAGTTGCCTAAATTTAAGACAGTATTAATAAATCAGAACAAACACTACCGCGTACTCTACTTTAGACACAATATAAGGGTGTAGAGAACCCTAGATACAATGGAATAAAGTTCTGGGTATACCAATATAATAATGACAAAATACAACTACAGGTATAACACCTAGAATGAAGATACATAAGACATAACTTTTAATTTGAGAAAAACCTAAAAACGGAGAGAACCCTCAGATATACCCTATCACAAAAACTGCCTGCCACAAAGTGGGGAAGTCGCCCCAATAAGGGCGCCCCCACACTGGAACCTAAACTAACCCTGTCCCTAGCTACATCTACATACAAAAAAAACAACACATACAAAACAAATAAAGTGCACGAACTAAAAATGTGCTGTGATCAATAACCAATAAATAATACAATACACGTTGATGTTCCAAAATGATGTAAGCTAATAGTGCGTTACAAAAAAAAAAAATAATTAATAACGCACAAATATTCCAACGCGTTTCCCCCCTTGATGCTGGGGTTCATCGGGGAATAAGATTCAGATGATGATCGCTAATACGGAACATCTGAAAAAAAATTCAAACAAATGTAGACAATAGATTAAACTCACGTCCCTTAGTGTTGGTCAACAGGGCTGACAAGATAAGAAACGGGGTCCAAGATGAAAAACAAACGGTACGATTACTGAGACAGGTCCAAGCAGTAACAAATTCAAGGATTAGCAAGCCGAACATATAGCAAAGTCAGGTACAACAAATTAGCATCAGCTGTTGGCTCATTTAACTCCCGCAAAGCCTTGTATGCAAACGCCGAATGCCACATGTATCAGAGGCACTGGGACTACAAGGTCCGGCATGCAATGCCGAAAGATACCTAGCGCATGCGCAATAAAGAGCAGAGAGAGACATATGGTTCAGTGGACTACACTAACTCTAATGCATTTCCGCTGCTTCCCGGCGCATGCGCAGTAGCGCCTAAGACGTGCGTCGGCAACTACGAGATCAGAAGGGAGCCACAATTAGTATGAGCCTACATAGATATACATTATGGCAATACAGAAGCGCCTAAGATGTCTACTATAAATTACAAGGTAAAAGGCCGGTGGAACCAAATACTTAGACACAACTATATAATTGTAGACTGATAGTGAGCCGTATAAATAGCCAAAGTGCCATTGATACAGAAGATTACTGCAAACCAATATATGTGTATACAAATTTCATTAAATATGACCATACCAGATGTGGCTTGACAATACTGAATTTGAACATGACACTAAACATATACCAATATAAATTAATCACAAATTTAGATAGCCAATACAATCATGATAAATAGAAATAGACATACATGTCCATGATAGAGCACTATGGCACACCATATTACATTATTTACACTGATAATTTATATGTAATATTCAATAAATCAAGTGAGATATTAAATGAATGGAGCAAAAGACAAAAAATCATTTAGACCCATTGGTTTCAAGGTTTTGAGATTGAAAATCCAATGGGTTTCTCGTTGTAATAATTTAGGATCGAAAATCTCCCCACGTGAGATGGTTAAAACAACCTCAATTACAGAGAACGATAGAGCAAGTGGGTTGTCACAATGGAAAGTATTCATATGGCGTGAGTCGGGAGAATCCCGTTTGTGTGTAATATCGCCGATATGTTCTAAGACACGACGTCTCAGTTCTCGCTTAGTCTTTCCAACATACATGGACGGGCATGGACAGGAGCACTGATATATAACCCCTTTCATCTTACAATTCGCATAGCTGTACATCTGAAAGATACGGCCCGTCGGTATACATCTGAAAGACTTGGAGACGTCAATTAGCCCACATGCTTTACAGCTCCCACATCTATATGTGCCAACTGTTTTTGTAGTCAGCCAGGAAGGGGAAGGACGTGGAGGAGTATATAAGCTATGTATCAATCGATCCCCAATATTTCTCCCCCTTCTAAATGTAATTACCGGGGCTGGATCAACAAATTGGGACAAGATAGGGTTCTGGGTGAGCAAAGGCCAGAAGCTCTTGATAAGCGAGCGAATCTGAGAGGACGCAAGATCAAAAGTAGCAATAACGCGAGTTGACTCACTATCCTTATTGCGCGAGTGAGCCTGTAGAAATAGATTTCTGTCTGTATCGCGTGCAAATGAGTATGCCTGAGATAAAACCTTTTTAGGGTAACCTCGCTCCAGAAATCTTGTTTTTAATCTATCAGCTTCTTTTTTATAGAGCTGTATAGAAGAGCAGTTTCTACGGGTTCTAATATACTGGCCCTTCGGAATACCCTGTTTTAAAGGGCGTGGATGGAAACTCTCCCATTTAAGAAGGCTGTTACCTGCTGTTGGCTTTCTATAAATAGTTGTTTCTAAGGTCCCATCAATGGATTTTCTTATCATGAGGTCCAGAAATACTAGCTCACGGTCATTAATTTCGAACGTGAACTTCAGACCCACAGTGTTGACGTTGAGGCTCTCAATGAAAGAGAGAAAGGCCTCTCTGTCACCCGACCACAATATGATGATGTCATCAATATAGCGTCCCCAGAAGACGATGTTACTAACAAAGTTTTGATGCACCTCTGAGAAGACTATAGTACTACCCCCAGCCCAGGAACAGATTAGCATACGTGGGTGCCACTGGGGTCCCCATAGCTGTGCCCCTGAGCTGGTGGTAGTACTTTCCATCAAAGGTGAAAAAATTATGTGTTAAGATAAACCGCAAGAGCTTGTCCCAATTTGTTGATCCAGCCCCAGTAATTACATTTAGAAGGGGGAGAAATATTGGGGATCGATTGATACATAGCTTATATACTCCTCCCCGTCCTTCCCCTTCCTGGCTGACTACAAAAACAGTTGGCACATATAGATGTGGGAGCTGTAAAGCATGTGGGCTAATTGACGTCTCCAAGTCTTTCAGATGTATACGAGGGGCCCGTATCTTTCAGATGTACAGCTATGCGAATTGTAAGACGAAAGGGGTTATATATCAGTGCCCCTGTCCATGCCGTCCATGTATGTTGGAAAGACTAAGCGAGAAACTGAGCCGTCGTGTCTTAGAACATATCGGCGATATTACACACAAATGGGATTCTCCCATCTCACGACATATGAATACTTTCCATTGTGACAACCCACTTGCTCTATCGTTCTCTGTAATTGAGGTTGTTTTACCATCTCCACGTGGGGGAGATTTCGATCCTAAATTATTACAGCGAGAAACCCATTGGATTTTCAATCTCAAAACCTTGAAACCAATGGGTCTAAATGATTTTTTGTCTTTTGCTCCATTCATTTAATATCTCACTTGATTTATTGAATATTACATATAAATTATCAGTGTAAATAATGTAATATGGTGTGCCATAGTGCTCTATCATGGACATGTATGTCTATTTCTATTTATCATGATTGTATTGGCTATCTAAATTTGTGATTAATTTATATTGGTATATGTTTAGTGTCATGTTCAAATTCAGTATTGGCAAGCCACATCTGGTATGGTCATATTTAATGAAATTTGTATACACATATATTGGTTTGCAGTAATCTTCTGTATCAATGGCACTTTGGCTATTTATACGGCTCACTATCAGTCTACAATTATATAGTTGTGTCTAAGTATTTGGTTCCACCGGCCTTTTACCTTGTAAAATATAGTAGACAACGTATGCGCTTCTGTAATGCCATAATCTATATCTATCTCGGCTCATACTAAGAGTGGATCCCTTCAGATCTAGTAGTTGCCGACGCACGTCTTAGGCGCTACTGCGCATGCGCCGGGAAGCAGCGGCAATGCATTAGGGTTAGTGTAGTCCACTGAACCATATGTCACTCTCTGCTCTTTATTGCGCATGCGCTAGGTATCTTCCGGCATTGCATGCCGGACCTTGTAGTCCCAGTGCCTCTGATTCATGTGGCATTCGGCGTTTGCATACAAGGCTTTGCGGGAGTTAAATGAGCCAACAGCTGATGCTAATTTGTTGTACCTGACTTTGCTATATGTTCGGCTTGCTAATCCTTAAATTTGTTACTGCTTGGACCTGTCTCAGTAATCGTACCGCGGGGATCCGTTTGTTTTTCATCTTGGACCCCGTTTCTTATCTTGTCAGCCCTGTTGACCAAAACTAAGGGACGTGAGTTTAATCTATTGTCTACATTTGTTTGAATTTTTTTTCAGATGTTCCGTAGTAGCGATCATTCATCTGAATCTTATTCCGTGATGAACCCCAGCATCAAGGGGGGAAACGCGTCAGAATATTTGTGCGTTATTAATTTTTTTTTGTAACGCACTTTTAGCTTACATCATTTTGGAACATCACCGCGTATTGTATTAATTATTGGTTATTGAACACAGCACATTTTTAGTCCGTACACTTTATTTGTTTTGTATGTGTTGTTTTTTTGTATGTAGATGTAGCTAGGGACAGGGTTAGTTTAGGTTCCAGTGTGGGGGCGCCCTTATTGGGGCGACTTCCCCACTTTGTGGCAGGCAGTTTTTGTGATAGGGTATATCTGAGGGTTCTCTCCGTTGTTAGGTTTTTCTCAAATTAAAAGTTATGTCTTAAGTATCTTCATTCTAGGTGTTATACCTGTAGTTGTTTTATTAATAAATCAGCCAATAAACTTGCCTATTACACCAGTTTATGGAGTAGATTAAACCCCAAAATTAAAAAAATCTTGTCATACATTCTACTTTGCTATATGTTATTATGTGAAATAATGATGTGTTCTTATAACAGACTTGGTTTTAATGAAAAGCTAGGGAAACTAGCCTCAGACACTGCTGAAAATGCATCTGTATATTTGACGATTGCTTGATTTTGCAACTTGTGTGCAACTTGATGTTGACTTTTTTGAAAATGGGTACATAGACGCACAAAGTTGCTTTTTCTAAACTATTTTCATGATTTGTACGTTGGGCATCTAAGGGCTCATGCACATAGCAATGCAGTGTGCACAGACTCAGAGTTCTATGTGCACTGTAGTACTCATTTGTATCACACAGTTTTATAATATGGCCTTGTGCATGAGGCCTTAGATTCTACTATCTCCATACATCTCACTAGCTTGTGCTTTCATATCTACTGAGTGTGATTTTTATTTCAACATTGACAACAATGATCATAAACTAGTATTTAAAGAACTTGCATTTAGTTATGTAGAAATGGAACTATTCAATATCAGAGGATGTTTTTGATATCTGTTAAACACAATATCTTATGCCCAATGTAAAATCTTACACTGTGTCTACACTCCAATTAAAGCAGGTTGTATTCTTGGTAATTGGTCTAAATTGATATGCATATGCCCTATAGTGATGAGGAAAAGTCTATTGTCTGCTGGTGCTAAAATACAATATCAACTGCAGCACATGAATTGTGAAACATCTTTACAGTAATTTTAGTGTCCAGTGGGATGTACTGGTTTACCAGTATGGTAATGTTGAGCTATGCTAGAGCACAAAATATGGCCTTTATGAAAACATCACATAGAATTTCCACTCTTTTGCAAAACAGTCTTTATCTGACTTTCTCAAATTCTGTAATCTGGGCTTTAAAAAGTTTAAGGCTCTTGTGACGTTGTAAACCCCAGTGTACTAGAGGGCATCAAGGTAGCCTGTAATTGGAAACCAGCAAGAAAGCCACCTCCCTCCAGATTATGGGATCAACACATCACTGTTTGGATACAATAATAAAAATTCCAGTGTTATAGAACATACAATGGAAAAGTAGATAAGAAATAATAACCAACGTCAGCTAACATATATCAGAATGATAACATGACATGCATAAAATGTATTGTAGACTGGAAGAATGTAATATTTATTTATATATACATATAAAAGTATACATATTGTGATTAAACACTTCATGTCATTAAAGTTGCCTTGTTTCTTCCTGTCTTACATGTACTAACAGTGTAATCTGTACATTCATCTCAGATCATCAATATTTTATTAATCTGTGTTTCCACAATGATTGTGTGTATGTTTGACATTGATAAAATAAATGTAATATTAGAACGGCAGTTGATGGATAACAGTGATCTGCACCTTGTGTATGTAAGAGGCAAGAAAATGAGAAAAACTGATCTGCGGTAATGCAGCTTGAACATACAAATGCTTAATTTGGCATATAACACATTGTCATACCCTTGGCCCAGAACACAAAATTTTGTAATGCTTGTCAATGGGTTCTGAGAAAAGATTTCTTGAAGCAGTAAGATATCTATGGTAATCTTTGCTACATTTGTAGTTACCAAATTTCCCATGATGACCGCAGTACTAATTTGTTTGTTGCAAACTCCATTCAATCTGCCATATGACTTAATTTTCAGATGTTAAGGTATATACACTCACCGGCCACTTTATTAGGTACACCATGCTAGTAACGGGTTGGACCCCTTTTGCCTTCAGAACTGCCTCATTTCTTCGTGGCATAGATTCCACAAGGTGTTGCAACGATGCTCAATTGGTACCAAGGGGCCCAAAGAGTGCCAAGAAAATATTCCCACACCATGACACCACCACCACCAGCCTGAACCGTTGATACAAGGCAGGATGGATCCATGCTTTCATGTTGTTGACGCCAAATTCTGACCCTACCATCCGAATGTCGCAGCAGAAATCGAGACTCATCAGACCAGGCAACGTTTTTCCAATCTTCTACTGTCCAATTTCGATGAGCTTGGGCAAATTGGAGCCTCAGTTTCCTGTTCTTAGCTGAAAGGAGTGGCACCCGGTGTGGTCTTCTGCTGCTGTAGCCCATCTGCCTCAAAGTTCGCCGTACTGTGCGTTCAGAGATGCTCTTCTGCCTACCTTGGTTGTAACGGGTGGCTATTTGAGTCACTGTTGCCTTTCTATCAGCTCAAACCAGTCTGCCCATTCTCCTTTGACCTCTGGCATCAACAAGGCATTTCCGCCCACAGGACTGCCGCTCACTGGATGTTTTTTCTTTTTCGGACCATTCTCTGTAAACCCTAGAGATGGTTGTGCGTGAAAATCCCAGGAGATCAGCAGTTTCTGAAATACTCAGACCAGCCTTTCTGGCACCAACAACCATGCCACGTTCAAAGGCACTCAAATCACCTTTCTTCCCCATACTGATGCTCGGTTTGAACTGCAGGAGATTGTCTTGACCATGTCTACATGCCTAAATGCACTGAGTGCCGCCATGTGATTGGCTGATTAGAAATTAAGTGTTAACGAGCAGTTGGACAGGTGTACCTAATAAAGTGGCCGGTGAGTGTATATTATTTGGTTACACAGGGCTATATTTACAGTTAGTGCAATTACAGGCACTGTGAGCAGGGCTGCCATGAGAAATTTCAGGGCCCCCTACAGCTAAAGCATCGGGGCCCCCATCAACCCCGCCCCCTGTCAGGCCCGCCCCTGTCAACTCTGCCCCCTGTAAACTCCACCCCTTGTCAACCCCATCGCTCCACCCCTAACAACCACGGCCAGCAACCACTGCCAACCAACTCCAGAAAAAAAAAAATACAATTGCACCATTGTCTTTGGATTTAGTTCTTGTTGAATTTTACAACGTACAGTTTATCTATATTGCAGTAATGAGTACATATACAAGGGCCAGCAAATAACACTGCATGATCAACATGTGTCACCACTATGTTACTGACCAAACCAGTATACCCAGTCCAATATAACCAAACAACATACAAAGACCAAATAATACCGCCACATATCACTACGTATGGTGACTAATATCACTATGATGTTGCTGACCAAACCAGCATACTAAGGCCGATATTACCAATATAACTACAATATACAAAGACCGGATAATACCGCCACATATCACTACATATAGTAACTAATATCACTATAATGTTACTGACCAAACCAGTATGCCCAGACCAATATAACCAAACAATATACAAAGACCAAATAATACCGCCACATATCACTATAATGTTACTGACCAAACCAGCATACTAAAGCCGCTATTACAAATATAACCACAACATACAAAGACCAAGTAATACAGCCACGTCATCACCACATAACTCCAACGATGCACAATAATGCCTCGATACAGTTACGACTGATTATCCTATTACAAAACAACAATATTACCACCATTCAATGACCATATAGGGGGACATATGAGAAAACTGTCTAGGTGTAAGATTTTGTTGCCCATAGCAACCAATCAGAGTTCCCCTTACATTTTTTCAGAACACTATAAAGGAGCACTCTGATTGGTTGCTATGGACAACAAAAAGTCTTACACCTAGACAGTTTTCATACATAATAGTAGATTCAAGTACACACAGTACAGTTATATTTAGTGACTCACAGGTGACGTCGTCTGATAAGTCGTTCACTTTCCCTTTTCTTCTCCATCTGGTCCAGGCCACCATGAGGACTTTTCCTGGACACCACTCGTCTCTGCAGAATTCACAACACAAACACCTGAGACTCACAATCCCACCTGTACACATCTCCCTATGAACAAACTCCCCATCCATAGTTCCCCGTATAGTAATAATTTACCCCTTTGGTGCCCTGGTAGTTAGTTTTATAGGGACCCCATAGGTAAGTAGATAGTGGGTCCTCATAGGTAGGAAGCCAGGTAGAAGGTCCCCGTAAGTAGAGGGAGAACTCGAGTGGGGCCCCACATGGAGGAAACTTGAGTTGTCCCACTCAGCCACCGCTTGCAGTCCCACTCAAATTCCCCCAGCCGTGTGGGGCCCCACAATACTCAGGGGTCTTGAGTGGGGCCCCACAACATTCAGGGGGCTTATTGGGGCCCCACAACATACAGTGGCCTTCTGGGGGGACCACAACATACAGGGGCATTATGGGGGTCCCCACAACATAACGTGGCCTTTTGTGGGGCCCCAAACATACAGGGGCCTCATGGGGGGCCCCAAAAGATACAGTGGCCTTCTGGGGGGGCCCAAACATACAGTGGCCTTCTGGGGGGCCCGAAAGATACAAGGGCCTTCTGGGTGGCCCAAAAGATACAGTGGCCTTATGGGGGGGCCTGAAAGATACAGTGGCCTTATGGGGGGGCCCCAAACGTACAGAGCCCTTATGGGGGGGGCCACAAATGTACAGGGGCCTTCTGGGGGGGCCCCAAACGTACAGGGGCCTTCTGGGGGGGGGGGCCCAAATGTACAGGGGCCTTATTTGACTGGACAATGGCCCGGAGCTACAGATGGGGAGGGGCCCACTCTGAAAGTCACACAGCGCTGCGCGCCAGCATGTAGTTCAGTGGCTGTCTGTTACTTACTAGTTCTTCAGCGCGGCGCAGCAGCTTGTGACTGAGCAGCGGGCGGCCCCTCCTCCTTCCTCGGGCCGCGGGCAGGATCATTTGAATCAGTGAGGCCCGCCCACGGCCCGAGGAAGGAGGAGGGGCTGCCCGCTGCTCAGTCACAAGCTGCTGCGCTGCGCTGAAGAACTAGTAAGTAACAGACAGCCAGCCACTGAACTACATGCTGGCGCGCAGCGCTGTGTGACTTTCAGAGCGGGCCCCTCCCCATCTGTAGTAGCACCGGGCCCTTCCCCATCAGTAGCCCCGGGCCCCTCCCCATCAGTAGCTCCGGGCCCCAGGCACATATAGCGGCGCAGTCGGCGGGCCGCGGACACCTCAAGGTAGAGAGAACAGGCCTGTGGCCTCTTCTCTCTACCATTATAATGAAGCAAGGGGGCGGTACCTGCCATCGGCGGCGGGCCCCCCCTTGCTTCATAGTCTGGCCGGGCCCGGTACGGGAGTACTGCCTGTACCCCCCTATCGGCGGCCCTGACTGTGAGGCAATGTATTTTTAAATTACCTGTATTAAGTTTTTTATCCAATTTTCTGTCCTAAAGCATATATTTAGTAAAAAATTAAAGCTTCACTGTATTGTTAGATTCTCAAGTAATATAGCCTTGTAGAGCATATGACCTTCAAAGATCAGCAATCCTTTTCCCGGCTTACTAAAAGAAAGTTGTTTTCATTTACTGCCATATACAACACCAATTCCTAAAAAGTTGGGACGCAGTGTGAATATAAAAAAACAAGAACACAGCAATTTGGAAATCTGTTAAAGTCATACTTTATTCACAACCTAACATAGAACACAGATCAGAAGTTGAAAGTAAGACTTTTTTCCATTTCATCTGAAAAAAAAGAACTCATTAAGAAATATATATCTACCGCACATCTCAAAAAAGTAGAGACAGAGTTAACAAATTAAAAACTAAGGGAGACATGTATGATCGGATTTTTCACCCTTTTATGGCGTAAAATGTGCCTAAGTGAGACGGCTATGATGTCTAGTGCTCCAAATGAATGTGTTAGGCGCATTGCTTGTAAGACTAGTGCACATAACAAGAGGAGGCGTTTTGGGGGCGTTCTGGGGGTGTCTTTCCACACTCGTAATATTAGACGCATATATGAATGTGGTTCAACAAAACTAGGCGCATTACCGCTCAAACAGGCAGACCTATTTCAGTATGGTCTGCCTGAGCCTGAGTCATCGAAGTGGAGCTAGATTTGCCATTACGGCAAAAAATGTCCCTTATTTCTCAACTTACACCAGTACAATAATAAAAAGTAATGTCTGATAATTATCAAATTAAATTATTTAAATTTAATAAAAAATGTTATCATATAAAATGTATATAAATATATAATATCCCAAAAATATAGAAATATCTCCTATAAAATGCATTTAAGTTTAATAAAATCTAAAATTAGTTTTACATTAAATAATCCACTGATGTTGCTGTTCAGATTTTACTATTTTTAATTTTTACTACATTAAACTTGAAATTTATTTTTGCTGCTCTCTCCCTTTATTCTGCATATAGCAAGAGCAAGCACACCACAGGTCTTGCTGGGACCTGTGGTCCACCAAGCAAGATCACTGTAAAGTTTCTATTCAGTGACATGCTATTCTAATGGCTTTTCTTTTATTCCCAACCTATCTATAGCCTTTATACATGTTAGGCGCATTACTAATGCGCCTAAGTTTCGTAATCGTAATGCTCCTAACACATAGGCGAGAGGCGGAGAACTTTACACACCATTTATAATCACACAAAACCCCTTTCATATATTCAGGCGCATTATACACGGAAAACGAGACTCGACAATTCACTTCGAAGCGCCTTCCTTCATACATGCCTCCCTAAATTGTATTAATGAAAATAGTATTTGAAGGTAAGCTTTCAAATAAGTCACATGACTGTGTATAAAACGAGCATGTTAGAAAAACAGAGTCTCTCAAAAGCAAAGATGATCGGAGGTTCACCATTCTGTGAAAAACTGCATCAAAAATGTTCCTTGACATGACATTGCAAAGACCTTGAATATCCCACCACATATACTACATAACATAATCAAAGATTTAGGGACTCTGGAGACATCCTTGTGCATAAGGGACAAGGCCAGAGGCGGGACGACTGGTAGGCAGAGGTAGGCGATCGCCTAGGGCGCCTACCTCTGCCTATCCCTAAGGGGCGAAGGCAGGGCCCCGAACCTCGCCGGGCTTCAGTCCGCTGCCATGGGCCTGAAGCGCCGGCGGTCTCTTTGACCGCTTCTGCGAAGCAGAGAGCGAGCGCTCCCTGCTCCGCAGACAGTGTCGGACCCGCTCACCGGAGGATCGCTGGATCCTCCGCTAAGCCGCAGTGCCGACACAGCGGGGCCGCTGGGTCCTCAGAGCGCTGAGGATCCGCCGCGGCCCCGTGCTGCTCAGCTGGCAGCGTCGCAATGAAGTGATGTCATCGCGATGCTGCCTCTCCTCGGGCGCACAGCGCGTCATAGGCTGTGCGCCCGAGGAGCTGCCGGATGAGCGTCCCGGTGCTGGAGGCGTGATGACATCATCACATCTCCAGTGTCGGACTGAAGAGGAGCCTGCGGCTGGTAAAGAAGAGGACAGAAGAGGAGCGCGCGCCCGGGAAGCAGGTAAGGTGAGTATAAATATTGTTATTTTTGTCTGCCTGTGGCCCCCATCAGCCTGCCTGTGGCCCCATACGCCTGCCTGTGGCCCCATACGCCTGCCTGTGGCCCCATACGCCTGCCTGTGGCCCCATATGCCTGCCTGAGCCCCTATATGCCTGCCTGTGGCCCCTATATGCCAGCCTGTAGCCCCCATACGCCTGCCTGTGGCCCCATACACCTGCCTGTGGCCCCATACGCCTGCCTGTGGCCCCATACGCCTGCCTATGGCCCCCATACGCCTGCCTGTGGCCCCTATACACCTGCCTGAGCCCCGATACGCCTGCCTGAGCCCCCCAATGACAGCCAGTGGACCCCAAACACCTGCCTGTGGCCACAAAACGCCTGCCTGTGGCCCCATACCCCTTCCTGTGGCCCCCCGCCGCCTGCCTGTGGCCCCATTACGCCTGCCTGGGCCCCTATACGCCTGCCTGTGGCCCCTATCAGCCTGCCTCAGCCCCCATACGCCTGCCTGTGGCCCCCATACACCTGCCTGTGGCCCCATACGCCTGTCTGTGGCCCCCATATGCCTGGCTGTGGCCCCTATAAGCCTGCCTGAGACCCCATAAGCCTGCCAGAGCCCCCATACGCCTGACTGTGGCCCCCATACGCCTCCATGTGCCCCCCATAAGACTGCATGTCCCCCCAAACGCCTACCGGTGGCCCCTAGCTATATACCAGCCAGACCCCTATATCTATATACCTGCCTGTGTGCCCCTATATACCTGCCTGAGCCCCTATAGCTATATAACCTGCCTGAGTGCCCCTATATACCTGCCTGAGTGCCCCTATATCAATATACCTGCCTGAGAGTGACCCTATATCTATGTACCTGCCTGAGTGGCCCTATATCTATATGCCTGCCCGAGAGTGACCCTATGTCTATATACCTGCCTGAGAGTGACCCTATAGCTATATACCTGCCTGAGTGCCCCTATATTTATATACCTACCTGTCTAAGGGGACAATATACATATACCTGCCTGACTGAGAGGGCATATCTATATACCTGTCTAACTGAGGGGACGTATATACCTATAATTAAGGAGTTACTGGAAATGTGAGGATTCTAAGATATTTGTGTCCAAATCTGCAGGGACGAGTATTGGCCAGGAGCAATCAGCATGAAGGTGTGAACCGGATGGAGAAGCAAAGGGAAAGTGAACGACGCTGATCAGAAATGATGTCTCCGGTGAGTCACTAAATGAAACATCAGTGTAATCACTTATATGCCTGCAGAGCCTACATACAACTAGTATCTACCACTATCTGGTCACTGTATGGCGGTGGTATATGTAATCAGAGCCTGTGTACAGCTGATAGTCACATGTGGGGGTCGCATTTGGTCAGGGTCTGGCAGGATCATTTGATCCTTAAGTAGTAATAGTTTTGGGTCTTGGTTTTGTAGGAGTGTTTTTTAGTAACAATCCTTCGTCTGGTAGATTTGCTCCATGTAACGGTGGATTATTTAGTGACTGTTATTTAGGGGTATTGCACTGTCATATGGAGGTGAGCGATTTTGAAAAAGCAAATTTGTCAGAGCTGATTTTCATTGTGCAGCGACTGCTGAGGAGATGGACGGGATCTATGTGGAATGTGCAGAAAATTAGTGACAGGACCTGGCGCAGGGGCGAGAGGAATTAGTGTGGGGGGGGGGCATTTTTTGGCGAGTGAGGGGAGGGGGCGCCATTGGCTTTACTTGCCTAGGGCACCAAAATGCCTTGTCCCGGCCCTGGACAAGGCTGTTGGATGTTTGTGATCTATTGGCACTCAGGCGGCACTGCATTGAAAACAGGCATGGATCGCTCATTGAAATCATTGCATGGGTACAGGAATACTTGCAGAAATCTTTGTCTGTGAACGCACTTCCCAGTGCAATCCACAAATGCAAGTTAAAGCTCTATCATGCCAAGAAGAAACAATATATCAACACAATCTGGATACAGAGCTGTCTTCTCTGGGCTAATGCTCATTTAAAATCTGTTGAGACAAAATGGAAAACTGTCCTGTGGTCAGACATATCAATTTTGAAATTCTTAATGGAAATGGCAAATGTCGTATCCTGTTGACGTGAAAGAAGAGGGACCACCCAGTCAGTGCACAGTTCAAAATCCTGCATCACTGATATGTTATAAGGATGCATTGAAACCTGTAGGGTGGGCTTTTCATGCATCTTGAATTGCACTATTAATGCTGAGCAGTATGTGGAGGTTTTAGAATAAAATATGCTCCCATCCATACAATATCTCTTTCAGGGAAGGCCTCACATTTTTCAGCAAGACAATGCTAAACCACATGTTGCATCCATTACTACAGCATGAATTAACAGAAGAAGAGTCCAGGTGACGAATTAGCTGCATGCAGTCCAAATCTTTCACCAATAGAAAATTGGCACATCATGGAAAAAAAAATCTGCCAATAAAAGACCTAGGGCCACATGTATGAAACGGTTTTGATCTAAAACTCACTTTTTTGCCAATAGGTTTCTATGAGGAAAAAGTGAGTTTTAGACTAAAACCGTTTCATACATGTGGCCCCTAGAGTGGTTAGAATCCTACATCAGAAAAGAATGGGATAACATTACCCTCCCAAAACTCCAGCAATTGGTCTCCTCACTTTCCAGAAACTTACAGACTGTTGTAAAAAGAAGAGGATGTGCTACAAAATGGTAAACGTTGTCTTGTCGCACCTTTTTCATGATATGTTGCAGCTATCAATATCTATCAAATAAAATGCAAAAAAAAAAAACTTCAACTCCTTATATGCATTCTATATCCATTTATAATAAAGTATGGCTATAAGAGATTTCCAAATCATGTAATTCTTGTTTTCTTTACATTTTACACAGTGTCCCAACATTTTTGGAATTATGGTTGTAGACATGTATGGCTCTCCCTTTAACCTAAATGCATCTGGTGAATTACTTATATGGCACCTCTCACACAGATGTTGTATAAATGAGCCACACCATTTTTTTGGCATGCTTTGAGCCAAAGAAACTGTCGTAGCCCTGTTCTACAGATATATGAACCACTGCATGCCAAAACTTGGTGCAATCTGAGTCACACACGGCACCTTCTAATGCAGCAAAAATGCAGAGGGCATGTTGCGCCAGAGTCATACAATGTGCCAGTGTCGAAGTGGCAAGGTTGAGACTACTTTTAGCGTAGAATAGGACACATTTATAAAGTGCTGTGAGACACTTTCATACTGTACATATGATCATGCACTATTAAAAGCAGTGGTAGAACTGACAGGTCGGAGCAAGGTTTATACCTGTCCCCCATAGTGTCCTATTGTAAAAAGACTATTTCATACAACATTATGAAGTAAAAAAAAAAAAAACATAAATTAAATATACGGGACGATTTAACAAGGATGGTGGAGATTAGTAAAAATCGTTGTTAATGTAACATCAATGGTAAATGGCCGGTGAATGAAGATCAAAGCAAAGCTGGCTTAGTCATATATTGAACAGTTGTAGAATTTAACTACAACTTACATAGGTAATGTGTCTTTTTATGTTTATATAAATTTGTGTTATGCTCTGAATACTGACATTTACAGTGCACAACACTCAGTTATGCTGGGTGGTGCCCATGGAAGGAATATTTCAGCCCTTATTATACAAATAATGAAAGATCCACAGCTCACACCAGCTTTGCACTTCAAGTGAATTATATTTCACAGTGTGTGCAATACAGTCCATACAATTCAAGTATCCCGGAAGGTCTGGTGATCATGACTTGATGTGACGTTTTGGTTGCTTGATGACCTTAATCATACAGATCACGTTCAGAGCGAAGAATGGAATTGTAGTGGACCGACTGTAGGAAAAGTGTGTGGTGGAAGCAGAGTATGAATATAATTATTAGAGGCAGTAGAGGATAAAGCCAGTGGGCTGCAGTGCTCAGAGGCTTAAGTAGCACAAGGCATGCTTGTAGAGAGGTATTTGCAGAGAGACAGGAGCATTTGATAACGTGAAACACATCAGATTTTAAAAATGGGGTTGTGCCCTGATGGCCAGTACCTTCTGGGATGTGGTGTCCTAGCTGTGCTGTACAAGTGTCAATGTTTTTATGATTTTGAAATATTGTGCAGTACTTACAGAGCGAGTTAGATTAAACTGTGTCCCTCTTTCCATTGTATTGGACATAAGTATACACCATGCATTTGGAAACAAACACATGATACATAAGCATTACCTGCTTGCTTCTCAGTGAAACATCTGTACTTTAAGCAGAAAAACAGAGTACACATTAAGAACACGTGAAAAACAAGAGGCCTGCACAGTTAAGTCTAATTTTCTTTGCTTGTATTACATGAAGCTTCAAAATCCACTGTGCTTAATCTACTCCTCTTCAGCTATTTACAGCTTTTACTGGTCTTAGATTCCATAGAGACAGACAATTATAGTTAAGTACTGTATTTACTATACTACTGAAATAGTCACCTTGCTACACTTATGTGCCGTGCTACACCAACAAAAGCTACTATCCAAAATGTGCCACATTTATAGTCAATTATTATTATTATTATTATTTATTTTAGAGTGCCATTAATTCCAGGGCGCTGTACATTTAAGGGGAATTACATACATAACAAATATTGAACAAATACAATGGTGACAAAAATGACTAGTAACTGAAACAGAGAGGAAAGAGGACCCTGCCCGCAAGGGCTTACAATCTACAAGGAAGAAGGGGAGAGACAGAAGGTGTGGGGCAGACATGCTTGCGGGCCGGTGTAGTGGTGGTGGTGTTAATGTGGGTTGTAGGCTATCCTGAAGAGATGGGTCAATTATTACAGTGGGTACCTAGCCAGTATTCCAAATTGGCCTCTTACACGGTGCAGAATTAAAACTTATTGTATGTAGCCAATAATAATAATAATAATAATAATCTTTATTTATACAGCACCAACATATTCCGCAGCACTTTACAATATAGAGGGTATAAGCACAGACAAAACTGACATTACATTTTAAAAAGCTACTTACAAATGAGACATGAGGTGTGAGGGCCCTGCTCGCAAGAGCTTACAATCAATTAGGGTGTATGGGTGAAACAAAGGGTTACAAGTGCTTGGTTTAAAATGGTCCAGTCATGTTACATAAATATGGGGTAGTATACATAAAAAGTTGATGAACCTGCCATCCCAACCATTACATCTATATACAGATAAGTGCCTGTGGGTGCCAAAGGGCAGGAAGTGACGAATGTGTGACAGAATTTGGGGGGTGACCAATTAGGGATCTTGATAGGCTTGTCTAAGAAGATGGGTTTTCAGAGCGCCCTTAAAACTGTGAGGGTTGTGAGTGTGCCTGAACCCATGGGGTAACATTTTCCAGAGAACTGGTGCAATACGTGCGAAGTCTTGTAGACGGGCATCGGAGGTTCGGATGAGTGAGGTGTGTAGTCTTAGATCAGTAGCAGAGCGGAGAGAGCGGGTAGGGTGGTAGACAGAGATGAGGGAGGAGATGTAGAGGGGTGCAGCGCTGTGGAGAGCTTTATGGGTGAGAGTGATTAGTTTATGTTGTATTCTGTGCCAAAGGCTAAAACAGACAACTCTGTTACAAGAAGCCTATAGAAATAAGAGGGCACATTTACTATGGCAACTGTACCATAGTTCTGCCACAATTAGTGCCAAAATGCTGGTGTACATGCTTTACACTACATTTATTATGTGCTTTAGACATTTCTGTGCCTCGTCCGACAAAAGGAGCAGAAACTCATTAAAACGGGCAAGTCTTTGAGGAAAGGGGTTGTGTCTTAGTGTGTGACATCATGTATAGAAAGGTAGCCAAAAATGTTGGCGCATTATCGGCGCTAATAAATATGGGCCAGACTTAACATACAGCTAAGCCACTATGAGAAATCTGATACATTTTTAGAATGTCTAGTCTAGATTAACATAGTCTAAGTATTAGACAATATTAATAAATGTGCCCTATTATGCTGAAGTTTTATTATGGCAGCATTTCAAACTACAGTTGAAATCAGAAGTTTACATACACTATATAAAAAGACTTATATGCGTGTTTTTCTCACAATCTGACATGAAATCAGAATAAACCTTAGCCGTTTTAGGTCAATTAGGATTATCAAAATTATTAATATTTGCCAAATGCCCGAATAATGAGAGAGAGAGAGAGAGAATTTTTTAATGCATTTTTATTACTTTATGTATGTAAGTCAAAAGTTTACATACATTTCATTAGTATTTGGTACTATTGCCCTTAAACTGTATGATTTGGGTCAAATGTTTTGGATATCCTTCCACAAGCTTCTCCTAATAATTGGTAGGAATTTTAGCCCATTCCTCCTGACAAAACTGGTTTAACTGAGCCATATTTCTACGTTGCTTTGCTTGCACCTGCCTTTGCAGCTTTGCCCATACATTTTCAATAGGATTGAGTTTAGGGCTTTGTGATGAACACTCCAAAAAATTGACTTGGTTATCCTTAAGCCACTTTGTAACCAGTTTGTTAGTATGCTTCGGGTCCTGTGTGCATTTACAAACTTTAATTTGGCTTTTATATGTTTCTTTTGGAGTAATAGCTTCGTCCTGGCAGAGTGGCCGGCCTCTTAGCCCATGTTGATACAGTACTCATCGCACTGTGCATAATGACACAATCTTACTAGCTTCCACCAGCATCTTTACAAGGTCTTTTGCTTTTGTTCTTGGGTCGATATGTCGGACCAAAGCATGTTTATCTCTGAGACACAGAACCTGTCTCCTTCCTGAGCGGTATGATGGCTGGACATTTCCATCTTGTTTGTACTTGAATATAATTGTTTGTACAGATGAATGAGGCACCTTCAGATATATGGAAATTGCACCCAAGGATGAACCAGACATTTGCAAGTCCACAATTCTCATACTGATATCTTGTCTGATTTATTTAGACTTTCCCATGATGTTACACACAGAAGCATTGTGTTTCTGGTGTGCATAAAATACATTCACAGGTGTGTCTCTAATTAACTCAGATGTTGTCAACAAACCTATCAGAAACTTGAAAGACATTACATCATCATATGTCCCAAATTGTTTAAAGGCACAGTAATCCTGGTGTATGTAAACTTTTGACTTTTCAGAAAGTAATAAAAATGCCTTAAAAATGATCTCTCTCTCATTATTCTGGCATTTGACAAATATAAATAATTTTGTTAGTTCTAATTGACCTTAAACAGGTAAGGTTTATTCTGATTTCACGTCAGATAGTGAGAAAAACATGCATATGTGTCTTTTTATATAGTGTATGTAAACTTCTGGTTTCAACTGTAAATCATGTTTACTGCAGATGGAAGAAAAAAGCTACCTGCTATATCAGTTACAATGATTTTACTTAAAATAAGGAAAGAACAAATAAACTTGAACCCCTTCACACATATAGATGTACAGTTATGTCCAAATTGTGTGGAGGAGGTATGGAGCAGACTCACACGCTGACCGCGGCATCTAAATTATTAGTGTATGGGTCGTAGTCCATTGCGGTTGCAGGATGCCTTTTGGGTGCCCTGGCAGCCGGAGGTCTTATAAAGGCCTCTGTAGTTGCCATTTGAGGGCATACCTTATAAAAGCCTCTGTAGCTGCTTGGAGAGAGACATACCTATTACAATCTGCCATGGTTCCTAATCCCCAATTCTTGTCATTTTACATATAAAAATATTACACATGATTGGTATTGCTATATCTGTAAAAGTCCGATCTACTTGACATAATTTGTTCCATATGGTGAAAACAAAAATCCCAACACCAAAATTAAATTTTTTTGTCATTTTGCATTCTCAAAAAAATAGAATAAAATGTGATCATAAAGTTCCCAAAATGGTATCAATAAAAGCTACAGTTCACTTGCAAAAAAACAAGCCCTTACACAGATCTATAGAAAAGGACGCTGCAGTGCAAATATAAAAAACAGAAAAAGTTATTTAAATTTAAAAAAAAACCTTAAACATAACGAAACTGTACAAATTTGGTTTCAGCAGAGTAGTACTGATGTGCAGAAAACATAACACCATAAAAAGGAAACCTCCACAAAGGTGTAACAATTGTGCTTTTTTCCTGTTTCACACCACCTAGAATTTTTGGGGGGTTTTCCTTACTGTTTACACTCCTCTGTCACCAATGTCGCTGTAACAGGCTCAGCTAGGAATAACAAAGCTGGTATGCCATCACTGCTGTGAGGAAGCGTGAACATGAAGTGGCAGTCTGAAGCTGGCTGTAGAGAGTAGGCTCTGTGAAACACCATGGTGAGAACACCCTTTTAATTCTTGAGTTGCTGGAAAAAGCAAACGCAAATATTCCATATTGTGTTTGTGATTTCTGCTCTTTCGCAAGACATGTTCTATGACTGACTGAAATAAACTCAAAGACATAAAAAATAGAATAATATAAACTATTTCTGGAAATCATCCATAAAAGCAAAGAGTAAGAAAAATCAAAATGTATGCTTCTTTTATCTGCTAAATATAAAACATTACTCAATATGCTTTTCTTCTAACACAAAGAGGCCAAAATATGTTTCCTGTCAAGCAGAAGAAAATCAATGTATGTCCTGTTAAAGTGGTGTCTGTGATATGCAGACAGAAACCTATGAAGTATAAAGCATTTTTTTCATGTGAAAATAACCCAGGATTTTGAATGCAACCAAGACAACATAACTAGTGTTGAGCGATTATTATCGACAAAGTTGAAATCGGCACAGTTTTTTTTGTTGATTTGAAATTTTTAGATCATGCGATAATTTAGGTTAAAATCTGAGCATCATTATTAAGATCGCGCCATTTTTGGCGCTTCCTGTCATTTTGGCGGCCAGAAAATCAGCTTACAAAATAGAGGGGGGTGAGATGTGGTGTGCACGTCATGAGGGATGTGTTGGTTCGTTGGCTGGAAAAATTACATGACCTCGTTTTACAAGAAAAAGCCCTTCTGTTCAGACCGTGCCCTTCAGCTCCATAGCAGGAGGACTGCGTCGCCTGTGCCCAAAAAAGCTCAGGAAATTATTAAAATTTTAAAAGAGAAAGCTCTTTTTAAATGTGACCCTTACAACTTTAGTTAGATCAAAATTTGGGATTTTTGTAGTTAGGTAGAAAATTTTTAAAGGGACCCTCTACCGCTGTAAAGTCAAGGAGGGAGCGGGGGGGGGGGGGGGCCCGAGGCGAAACAGACAAGCCTTTTAAAGAATACTGATAAAATTACCAAAAACTTAGTGTAAAACATTGCACTGAATGTTTTTATACAGTTTTTTTTTTGAAATTTTTTCCTGGATGTTGGGCACCGAAATTATATTAGGATCCATTTTTTCTAGTAACGCAGGTTCTTTGTTTGGTTTAAAAATCCACTTTTTTAGTTACATTTCAGATAGGTGTTCTTTTTCAATTTGCCCATTCCAGCTTTTTTTGATATACCACCTTGCGTTAAATTAGAATCCCCCAATTTTGTCGGCAGCACAGGTTGATAGGTGCCAAAAAATACTTTAATTATACCGAATACATTTCAGATACGTGTTTTTTCACATTTGGCGCAATACAGCTGGTTTTTGATGCACTTCCTTTTAACTGATGAATACAGCAAATTTGGTGTAGTCACACAGTGTGAATTGATAGGTGCAAAAAATACCTTTTATTACCGAATTACATCTACAGATACGTTGTTTTTTCCTTTGGCGCCACTACAGCTTTGTTCAATTGAGGACTTGCACTTAAATGTGAATACAGCAATTTTGTAGGTCACACTGGTGAAAGAAAGGTGCCAAAAAAACTACCATTTATTATCAGAATACATTACAGTTACGTGTTTTTGCATTTTGCCCAGTCAGATTTGTTGATAGAGCCACTTGCAGTTAAATTTGAATCAGCAATTTGTGTAGTTACCACAGGTGAATTGATAGGTGCCATAAAATTAACCTTTTTTTATTTCCGAATCATTACATGATAGTGTTTTTTCACTTTGGCGCACTACAGCTTTGTTCATTGAGGCACTTGGCACTTAAATTGTGAATACAGCAATTTTGTAGTCTCCACAGGTGAATTGAAAGGTGCAAAATACCTTTTATTATCGAATACGTTACAGATACGTGGTTTTTTGCACTTTTGCCCAGTCCAGATTTGTTGATGAGCACTCTTGCAGTTAAATTGAATCCAGCAATTGGTTGGGTTACCACAGGTGATTGATAGGTGCTCTAAAAATACCTTTTAATTATCTCGAATACATCTACAGATACCGTGTTTTTTCACTTTGGCGCAGGCAGCTTTGTTGATAGATCGTACTTTGCAGTTAAATTTGAATACAGCAATTTTGTAGTACACCACGGTGAATTGATAGGTGCCAAAAACTACCTTTGATTATACGAATACATTTCGGTTACGTGTTTTTTCACTTTGGGCAGGCAGCTTTGTTGATAGATCTACTTGCAGTTAAATTTTGAACTACAGCAATTTTGTATTCACCCACAGGTGAATTGAAAGGTGCCAAAAAACCTTTTAATATCCGTTTACATTTCAGGACAGGTGGTTTTTTTTCACTTTTGGTCAGTCAAGTCTTTGTGTGATTACTTTGCCTGTTAATATTTGAATCAGCAATTTTGTTTTGATTTGGGGTTTTGAGATATAGTTTGTGATTTGCCGTTCTTTTAATAAGGAGACTTGCAAAAAACTCTCCAATACCTTCTCAAATTTTTATATTCTGAACATGGAGCAAAATTCAGGTGGTAAGTGAGCAAAGAGGGGGGAGGACTTGGAGGTTAGAGGTATGAGGAAGGTTCTTCCTTCCAGTGCGGCGACTACACGCATGCAGCGGATGTCAGTTGCAGGACGTCAGGCATGTTATCGTGGGTCAAGGGCCCTGTGAATCTCAGTAAACGAACGCGTCGCCAATCTGTCCTTCAGTGGTTAATGCAAACGCTGCATCCAGCTGTCTTACCTCCTCGTCTCCCAGTCACGGCCACAAATGTCGTCTTCAGCATCACCAGCATCAGGTTCCAACATGAAGCAGCCCAAATGTCAACTCG
The DNA here is from genome assembly GCA_025379985.1 of Phyllomedusa bahiana. Taxonomy (NCBI): domain Eukaryota; kingdom Metazoa; phylum Chordata; class Amphibia; order Anura; family Hylidae; genus Phyllomedusa; species Phyllomedusa bahiana. The sequence goes on along the minus strand of JAODAL010006277.1, from coordinate 12,534 downwards.
TGTACCCACCACTGTGGTTAATCCATTTTCTGAAGGAACCTCGTTGATTACAAAATGCGGTTGGGTCATAAGCCATGTTAAAAGATCAGAGGCCAAAGAGGATGATCTTTCTCTGCTCAGGACGCCCAGTTACTGTTGCATCAGAGAGGAGAAGAAAGCCGGTCTAATCGCAAAATCCTGGGGCGGGGGGGTTTTTTTTCGGCAACGACCTGGCTGTCCCTTTGCTTGTAGCCGCAGCTCCTGGATGCAGAATGTTCAGGACGACCTTGTTCACCTGTGTGATGGTATGAATTTGATGATGACGACATTGCGGATCCATCGTGGTCTTTTCAGCAGGGGAATTTGCTTGAGAGCGCTTCAATAACTGGACGAGGAGGGGAAGATGATGGGGTATAGGTAGTGTCAGTACGGGTTCCGCCTCAAAAAAAGGGAGAGGGCTGGTCGCAGAAGTCGTGATATGATTCCGCCAGACCAGGTCAGGCGCAACCCCGCTCCTCGCTTATCGCTCGTACAAAAAACGGTCCAGAACCTCCAAGCCTGGGCCTTTCTTTGAACAAGCCTCTGATTCACCCAGCGATGTTCATATGGCGTCTTTTGCCGTAAACGATAAGTAGAGGCAGAACCTTAGGTGGTTAGACTCACACCAACATGTCTTGTCACAGGCAGCGGTATGCATGAGTTGAAATGGAATAGGCAACATTGGCAAGAATAAGGCAAGACGACGGCCGGGCCTCCAACCACTGTCACACCTTGTCTCTGCTCCTCCTCTGCCTACCACCAAGCGGTCCTCAGCTGCCCATGTGTCTCAGGAGAGGCATGAATCAGGATCAGCTCCGCTTCAGCCTCCCACCGTTTCGCTCCGTAGTACCACCAGCGCCCAGCACCACCAGAGACCATCTACCCCTTTTCCTTCAGCCAGTATGACGACCTGCATGGCCGTACAGCGGGCCAGTTAGCAGCCTGCCTTCTGTCATCCAGGTTTGGAGAGAAGAAACACTTTACCCAAAACCAGAGTTGTAAGGCTAAAAAGACAAAAGTCGTCCATCTAGCTTCAGCCTTTGTGTGCTAAGAGTTTGATCCAGAGGAAGGCAAAAAACCCCAATGAGTAGAAGCCAATTGTCCTATTTTAGGGGAAAAAATTCCTTCCTGACTCCTCAAATCTGGCAATCAGAAAAATCCCTGATCAAGGACCCTCTCCTCAATCCTTAGTCACTATACACTCTCGGCAATTATTTAGGTACACTATGCTAAAGTACGGGTTTGGACCCCCATTTGCCTCAGAACCGCTCAATTTTCTTGGGCATAGATTCCACAAGTGTTGCATCGTTGCTCAAATTGTACCAAGGGGCCCAAAGAGTGCCAATGGAAAATATTCCGCCACACCATGACACCACCACCACCAGCCTGAAACGTGATACAAGGCAGGATGGTTCCATGCTTTCATGTTGTTGACGCCAAATTCTGACCCTGACCATACGAATGTCGCCCAAGCGAATCGAGAACTCATCGACCAGGCAAAGTTTTTCCAATCTTCTATGTCCCATTTTTCGATGAGCTTGGCAAATTGGAGCACTCAGTTTCCTGTTCTTAGCTGAAAGGAGTGGCACCCGGTGGGGTTTTTGCTGCTGTAGCCCAGCTGCCTCCCCAATAAACATAAAGTTGGCGTACTGTGTCGTTCAGAGATTGCTCTTCTGCCTACCTTGGTTTGTTACGGTTTGGCTATTTGAGTCCACGTTTGCCTTTCTATCAGCTCGAACCAGTCTGCCCATTCTCCTTTGACCTTCTGCGATCATCAAGGCTTTTTCCGCACAGGACTGCCGCTCACTGATGTTTTTCTTTTTGACCATTCTCTGTAAACCTAGAGATGGGACATGTGCGTGATGAATAATCCCAGGAGATCAGCAGTTTCTGAAATAACTCAGACCGAGCCCTTCTGGCACCAACAACCATGCCACGTTCAAAGGCACTCAAATCACCTTTCTTCCCATACTGCATGCTCGTTTGAACTGCAGGAGATTGTCTTGGCCAAATGTCTAATGCTAATGCACTGAGTTGCCGCATGTGAATGGCTGATTAAGGAATTAAGTGTTAACGAGCAGTGGACAGGTTGTACCTAATAAATGGCGGTGAGTGTAACTTTGTTATATTATTTACGCTTCAGGAAATGGCTCAAAACCTTTTGAACTCGGTTATTGAATTCACATGACAGTCACTCTGCAGAGATTTCCTTAGTCTCACGGCTCTTTACAGTAAAGAATCCCTTTTATGTTTATGTTGAAACATTCGTTCCTCAAGATCGTAAAAAGGATGGCCCCCTTGTTCTAGATAACAGCCCTGTGTATAAATAAATTTTTTGGCCTTGGAATGTTGCCTTTCCTGTCTGTTGGACTCAGATGGGTTCCGCCAGTCATGGCCCTTGCCTGCCCAATACAGATGCCGAGCAGGCATTCTTTGCCTGAAAAGCCGTCCCTGCCCTGGGGCTAGCCACATGTCATCTAAAATTTCAGCGCGTTGTCTTGCATCTGTGGCCGAAAGTCATCGGACCACCGAAATCAGGAACTTAGTAAGCTCGGCCAATGGCCGCAATAATCTCTGTGACAGCTCACTGGGTGAAGCTGGGTGATGTCTCTGGGCAGTGGACGGTGGCTTCAGGCTCGGCGGCACGCTCTTCAAAAGCAGGGATGTCGTGCAGGTTCTTTTCCCCCAAGGTCTCTGGTGGCATCACGTGCCAGAGAAAACCAGGCCATGTTGACAATTAATCTGTCTTGGAGACCGTCCACACACAGGTCAGGAGCTGTTGGACGGCTCTCCGCAACGAGACCGCCCCCCAACCCCCCCCCCCCCCCCCCCCCCCCCCCCCTCCCCCCCCCCCCCCCCCCCCCCCCCCCCCCCACCCCCCCCGATGCGCTGGCTGGGTGACAAGAAACTTGTGCAGGCAAGGTGGTGTGGTTGAAAAACGGGCGTAAATCTGCTGGCGGCCCTTAAAGATCGGTAGGCTGGAGCACATCCCTTGCCTGGCACTGATCATGAACCTTGTCGTCCAGATATTTTAAAGAGCTACTCGGGTCTGGACTGCCTTGATTGGAAGGCTCGAAGTTCTAAGTGCGCTACTTCCGCCGTTGCACCTGCTTCGTCCCGTGGCTGCGTTGCAGGTCTGCTTTGCCCTCCCGTCAACCGTCTCATTGTTGACGTAGGCAAACACGCTGGAATTCCACCCCCTCCACAGGCTCCCAGCGGTGTTGTGGCGAGCTGCGCAATGCCATTACACAGTTCGAAGTGAACACATGGCCTGACAAGCAGCGGTGCGGACCTCGGGGGTGTTGAGCAGCGCGGAGTGGAGGCAGTGATAGAGCTCTTGCCACCATCCTTGCAGTTTTGAGAAGCCGCACAAAATGGTCAGTGCGGTCTTTGCCCCTTTTCAGCTATGAGCATTGTGGTGATTAGTTATGAACGTCATTGGACATCTGAAAAACAAACAGGTCCCCGCCCAGCGACGGAGGAGGTGACGGACACAGATGCGGACACGGAGCCTTTCTCTCCGTCAATCCACAATGGCCCCCCGACAGTTTCAAAATTTCATCGGTCTTCTATTATGGCAGTGGTTTCGGGTTCCAGGGCTAGTGCAAGGTGCGTATCAGCTCCTCAGGGTGTATCATCTCAGGCAAGTCAGGGCTGTGTTGAAGCTGTGTCAAGAGGCAGCGAGAGGAGGAGGAGAGGAGGGCGGTATTCTAGACACCAACGTAACGACGTCCCTGACTTAAGAAAGATGTTGGCAGATTTGAGGCGGAGAGGAAGATGTGGAGATCAGTTTGCTAGTGCCCCTCGAATCCCAGAGGCTTTGGGAAAATCAAGGCTCCATCCTCTCACATGAGTGCTTGGATACTCTATTTCCATCCAACATGATCCACTGCATGTTAGACCATCAATGAACAACAGTTATGGGATGGCCCCATACTGGATCCCCGGTACAAAACAAAAAAACTCAGCACTTTCCTTCCACCACCCCAAATAGAGAGTTAAATGCAGGTAATGGAGACCTTGCTGGTTGGATCATGGAGACATTGTTGCGTCTGCCTTCACGTTCCCCATATGTCACGGTTGGAAACACTAGCTGGAGTGACAGCAGTAGAGTGCCAAGTAGCCGTAGCGGCTGCAGCAGCAGGCAAGGTGGCAGAAGCCTAATGGGTGACATCTGGCAATCTTTATTTACCACTCACCAACGCTTGCAATGCAGGGCACACCATCCAACACACAGAGACAGCTTAAGATATGGTGCACGAATATATCTGGGTTCTCAATCACAGAGGTTTTGTAGGTGTTCCGGACCCAATTAGACTTTGGGTATCCAAAATGGCGAATGGGCCCGAGCTCGCCTCGCCACACATAGAGGTGTTGTCCTGCCAGTAGCAGCGTCCATATTGAAGCGGACCTTCAGCACAGCTGGATGAGTCATTACAGCAAACGCATCCGGCTTTCACAATAAATGTGGATCGTTTGACTTTCATCAAGATGAATAGAAATGGATCTTGATGATGTTGTGGCCCATTTGCCGAGTGTCACCGTTAGTTGCCTCGGTCTACTTCACATTCTCTTCAAACAGAAATGGTCCTCTTGAAAACTTTTTTTTTAAAATGATCATTTCTTACTGCCAATTTTTATTGCCTCTTTTCCAAACTGTTCATTTGTGGTTTGTGTGAGGAGACTGTAATAGACAGCAAGGTTTCATGAACACACCGTATTCCTTTTCACTCACTATTATCTTTAGAAGTTTTCGCATTGTCATGGTTTTGAGGTCATGATTGCTGTGAGATACAGCTTTATTATGGTCTTTGGAACAGAAATTGGCTTTTAAGTGGCACTTTTCCCCTCACATTTATAATAGTGGCTGAGAGTCATATTTTAATTTTTTGGGGTCATTGTTGCTGTGTAGATAACAAGCAATAATCATGGTCCTTTGGAACTAGAATGTGGTTTTTATGTGGCATTTCTCCCTCACTATTTTTAATAGTGCTGAGTAGTCATATTTATAATTTTTTGGAGGTCATGTTGCTTTGAAATGCTAGCAATTCTACAGGTCTATTATAAAAAAATGTTGTTTCTTAACAGACATTTGGTTTTACAATTGCCCAAAGTGGCTCAGGGGTTTATGCTTGGAATTTTTGGGGGCATTTTGCTGTGACATGCAGCATATAACTAAGGTCCTATTATAAAATAAATGTTGTTTCTAGCGGACATTTGTTCTTCCATATTGGTCCCAAGTGGTAGGGTATGCTTTTGAATTTTTGGGGGCATTTTGCTGTGACATGGAGCTTATATACAGGTCTATTATAAAAAAGTGTGTTTCTAACAGACATTTGTTCTTCACAATTGTCCTCAAGTGGCTCAGCGGAGTCAGTATTGCTTTGAATTTTTGGGGGGGAAATTTGCGTGACATGCAGCTATACTACAGGTTCTATTATAAATAAATGTTGTTTGTTACAGACATTTTGTCATCACAATTTTCGCAAAAATGTGCTCATGGGTATGTTTTGAATTTTTGGGGGCATTTGCTGGACATGCAGCGTATACTTCAGGTCATATTATAAAAAATGTGTTTCTAAAAGAATTGTTCTTCACATGTCATGAGTGGCTCAAGGTGATGGGTGCTGTCAGGAAATAGAATAGGTAGGAAACTGTTAATATAACATATTGCAAAATGACTTGTTTTTGCAAAGATTCTTAACATAGCTATCATCCCTGTATGAGACAACCTTTTAAACAATTAAAAAAGAGAAACAAAAACATGGTGGGATTCCATCCTATTTTAGAAATGTGTTTTCTAGAATTAAACTATTAATAAAATTGCATTTACAAATTAGATGGTAAAAAATCCCTCTGAAATTGTACAAGGGTGGTACAGGAAAACTTGACCAGATGTAGGTTATTCAGAGGACATGGAGTATGGAGCACGGGACTGTGGAAAAAGTACGGAGGACTAAATTCTCCGCACGTTGAGTAAATGAGAAAAAGAAATGCCATAAGGATAAAGGGCACACCTGGGGTGGAACAGGAGCCTTAACCACCAGTATTTCCAAGTAAGCTCAATTGGTTGCACTCATACGGAGGGCAAGCGCTACCAGGACAGGGGACAGTATATGTCAGTTGAACTAAAATGGTGGTGAAAGACTCCTTTTTCTGGCACTTTTTAATCTGTGGGTCCGACAGGTTTTATTATGGTACATTTGCGGTTCAGGACAGATATAGTCAATGTCCAGTTCACCTAAAATGGTGTTTTGAAAAGATCTTTTTTTCTGGGGCACTTTTTGATTCTGGGGTCATGCAGGTTTGGGGTCTGCTGTGGCAGGGACAGGGATATTCAATGTCCGTTGAAACTTTAAAACTGGTGGTTGAAAGTCTCTTTTTCTAGCACTTTTTAATTGGGGGTCATGGCAGGAGGTTGGGCTCATGCTGTGGCCAGGACAGGTATAGTCAATGTTAGTGAAAACTAAAATGGTGGTTCCAAAGACTCCTTTTTCCGGACTTTTTAAATTGGGGGTCATGCAGTTTGGGGCTCATTCTGCATTCCAGGACAGGGTTATTCAATGTCAGTTCAAGTAAAATGATGGTTCAAATCATACTGACCTTTGGCACTTTTTAATTTGGGGGTGATGCGGGTTTAAGGGTCATGCTGTGGTACAAACAGGATGGGAAAAGGGGTTTTGGTACTTTTTTTCTGGGCTTTTAAAAACCCAAAGTGTGTTCCCTAAGATGTGAAATACCCTTTTGATGTTGGGGATTTTAATTCCAGTTTCTCCACCCCTTTTTTTGGGTGTAGAATAAAGGGTGTTTTTTTCCTCCCTTAGACTTTAAGGGGTCATCGATCATAATCTTCATCGCCCCATCGAATATTTGTCGATGGGTCGACATCGCATCAAAGATGTCGATGGCCCGTAATCGCTAAACATAACTTTAACCATATTTTTTGATTATCCAGTTATTAAATCCCTGCTTTGGTAAGATAACTTTCTATTACTATAAATCCACGCCAAGGGAGAATGCATTTTTGAAACCCTAGGTGCCAGAAAAATGATGGCAGCCATGGTGAATGTTGTCATAGTTAGTCGCACTGCCCTTAATGGGCCCAAATTATAGGGTAAAGGGAAAGTATTTTTAGCTTTCTTGTTGGTACAAAAGACACCCCCCTTTACCAAGCACAAAATAACCCCTTTTACCGATACAGTGAACATATTGTGGTGAGCTGTTTGTTTGATACAGGTAGTCTGTAGAGTGTTATCAAAGAGCAGGCTATACAAGAGAATACAGTACTGAGCATATGCAGTCACAGATAGAATACACAAAAAATGAGGGAGGAGCTATTATCTCTTGATGTCTGTTTTAGCAAATATTTGAATTTTAAATGAAATATTAATTCTAGATAATTTTTTTTTTTTAGAACTCTGAATTGTGCTGTTTTATTTTCATTTCTCCTCAAAATGAAACAATTTAAGAACTGCCATTGTCAAAGGTGTGTCCCCCTAGTCTTTAGGTGCACTCCGCTCACGCATCCCAGCATCCACGCTCCCAATCAGGTATGTCAATTAGGTCTGGGAAACAGAAAGACTTACTTAGTGCTTTTACAGTCCCTAGTGTAGTCCAAAGAACCATCTGAAGTTTTTGCTTTTTTTTTCAGCTGATTTTAAAATAGTGGGTCACAAAAAAATCTCCTTAGTTTTTGTCTGGTTTTATACATTCCCAAAAATAATATAAGAACACTATAACACAGAATGGATACCCTATAATTATTTCTTGGGTAATACAAGCATTTACTTTAACAGACTTGTTAGGAAGGTTTTCGCCTCTATAAATGGGGCTCCTGTACTTCTTTTCATGAGGAATAAAAAAAATAATAAAGAATTGCATTTTGTGTGACATGTATGAAATTTGCTGTTTCATATATATAATAATAGCCTAGAATGCGCCCTGATTTATGAACCTGCTCAAACAGCGGGTTTCATAAATTCAGATGCTTTTCAGGAGCGAAAACTACCGGGGTAAGCAGGGGTAGCAGTTGCTCCGGGGCCCTGGCGCTTGGGGGGGGCCCGCGCCCCGGGGCAGCTGCTACTGCGTCCGCTACCCCGGTAATGCCGCTCCTGGGCCCGCCGGCAGTGAACTTAACAGTTCACTGCGGCGGGCGGGGAGCTGCGGGGCCCAGCGCATACTGCCTCTGAATGCCCGGGCCCTCCAGCCCGAGCGTTCAGAGGCAGCGCTTCCATGGAGATAGCAGAACGGAGCGACGATCACCCTGCTCTGCTACTTCCCCTGCCGGCTCTCTGTGATCACGTGGGCGTGCGCGGTGATGTCACATCACCGCGCCGCCCACGCTGAGCACAGAGACTGCAGAGAGGCTGCAGCGCGGCGCATCGGGGGAGCGTGGACCGAGGTGAGTAAACTGTTTCTTATTTTACCTACCCCTAAGCCTGCTGTATACCCCATTAGCCTGCCTATATACCCCATATGCCTGCCGTATACCACCTAAGCCTGCCTATATACCCCATATGCCTGCCGTATACCCCCATATGCCTGCCGTATACCACCTAAGCCTGCCTATATACCCCATATGCCTGCGTATATACCCCATATGCCTGCCTATATACCCCATATGCCTGCCGTATACCCCCATATGCCTGCCGTATACCACCTAAGCCAGCCTATATATCCCATATGCCTGCCCATATACCTCATATGCCTGCCTTTTAACCCCATATGCCTGCCGTAATACCCCCATATGCCTGCCGTATACCCCATATGCCTGCCGTATACCCCCATATGCCTGCCTATATTCCCCATATGCCTGCCATATACCCTCATATGCCTGCCGTATACCCCCATATGCCTGCCGTATACCACCTAAGCCTGCCTATATACCCCATATGCCTGCCTATATACCCCATATGCCTGCCGTATACCCCCATATGCCTGCCGTATACCCCCATATGTCTGCCTATATACCCCATATGCCTGCCTATATACCCCAAATGCCTGCCGTATACCACCCAAGCCTGCCTATATACCCCATATGCCTGCCGTATACCCCATTGCTGCCGGATACCCTAGCTTCCTATTACCCCATATTGCCTGCGTATTATATACCCCTATCCTGCCATATACCCCATATGCCTGCCTTTTACCCGCATATGCCTGCCGTATACCACCTAAGCCTGCCTATATACCCCATATGCCTGCCTATATCCCCCCATATGCCTGCCTATATACCCCATATGCCTGCCGTATACCCCCATATGCCTGCCGTATACCCCATATGCCTGCCGTATACCCCCATATGCCTGCCTATATTCCCCATATGCCTGCCATATACCCTCCAATGCCTGCCGTATACCCCCATATGCCTGCCGTATACCACCTAAGCCTGCCTATATACCCCATATGCCTGCCTATATACCCCATATGCCTGCCTATACCCCCCATATGCCTGCCGTTATACCCCTTTATGTCTGCCTATATACCCCATATGCCTGCCTTATACCCCCAATGTCCTGCCGTTATACCACCCAAAGGCCTGCCTATATACCTTATGCTGCCGTTTTACCCAATTGCCTGCCTATATACCCCATATGCCTGACTATATACCCCATACGCCTGCCTATATACCCCATATGCCTGCCTAGATACCGCATATGCCTGCCGTATACCACCTAAGCCTGCCAATACCCCAATGTTGGCCATATACCCCATATGCCTGCCTATAACCCCATATGCCTCCGTTTAACCCCCTAAACCCCCCTATTACCTCAATCCCTGCCAAATACCCATTGCCTGCCGTAACCCCCTAAGCCTCCCCTTAAAACCCCCCCATATCCCTCCCTATTTACCCCATATGCCTCCCGAACCAGATAAGCCTCCCTATATCCCCCAATGCCTGCCTAATCCCCAAAAATTTTGCCTTCCGTATACCCCCATAGGGGCCTGCCGTATACCCCTTATGCCTGCTGTAACCCCCTAACCTGGGTATACCCCCAGACTGCCGTAAAGCCCCAAAGGCTGCCTTATAGCTTAAGTCTGTCTGCCTGTACCCCTATAGCGCCGTGAAGCCTGTCTGCCTATATAGCCCCATAGCGCCCAAAAGTTTTGCCTCCTTTTAATAGCCCCCAAGCCGGGCTGTCTACTTAAAAGGGGGCCCCTTTAGCTATAAACCCTACCTAATGGGCCCCTATAGCCCACCTAACCCTGTCTACCCGTATGGCTCCCTATAGCTACCTAAACCCTGCCGCCTATATGGGGAATCTATTGGCTACCTAAACCTTGCCTATTTGGGGCCCATATATCCTATCTAAACCCTGCCTGCCTAAATGGACCCCATATAGCCAGGGGGCAGGTGTTTTGGGAAAAGTCAGGATTCTAAGATATTTGTTGTCTAAAAACTGCAGGGACAAGTGGTCGGGGATGTCATCAGGATGGCGGACTGGACGGATGCAGAACAAAGGGAAAGTCATCGACTCATCAGTGAAACGTCACCTGTGAGTCACAAGATGTTTTCTAAATGTAATCACTTATATGTCTGCACAGGGTGTGTACAAATGGTGTCTACACTATATGGTCACTGTATGGTTTGGTTATATCAGTCTGCAGAGCCTGTGTACACTGGTATATACCCACTATATTGGTCACAATATGGCGGTACTATTTTGGGCTTTGTGTACTGATCAGTAATAGTGTAGGGTTTTATTCAGTTACTATGTGGTGGTAATTTGTGGTCATGTTCTGGTGGTATAATCAGATCCTTATGTAATAGCGTTATTGGTAATGTTGGTTTTGGTATAGTGGATTTGTTTGGTAGCAGTATGATGGTGATATGTATGGTGAGGTATTTGCCCCTTGTATTATCTACATTATCTAACAGCATGTCCTGGTACATGGTCGTGGTCAGGGAGGTGGGCGAGGGGGGGGAGGGTAGGGGGCCTTATCCAAAAGTTTGCTTTGGGGCCCTGGCTTCTCTAGTTACGCCCCTGGATGCATTCTAGCGTTATTATGACATTTCTGGCTCAGGTATACCACTTTCAAAGTAGTATACCTGATCCAGAAGTAATGCTCCTAGAAATGCTGTAGCTAAGCTACAAATATAGCTTTGCTACCGTTCTAGTGCGCGCCGGACATTTGAACATGTAGTGAACAGGTTGTATATGGTGAAAGACGCCAGAATTGGCAGGTATACATGGGCTAGAATTTATGAATTTTTTGTGACAAGGAGACTAAGTTTACGAAATGTCCCCTAGTTACAAACGGAGACTTATGGGGCGTGGCTGAGTCACGCCCCATGATAACCAAGTGCCAGCATGCCACAGCTGCACTTGAGATACAGAAAGTTAGATGAAATCTTCTAAAAAAGGGCACAGACAGCAAAACAAATGTAAAAACTGTTCCCTGCACTATCCAAAATAAAAAAAAATTTTTTTTGCTGGAATTACATTTAATAAATATACCTGTTCTGGGTTACATACAATTTCAATTTAAGAACAAACCTACAGTCCCTATCCTGTTTGTAACCCGGGGACTGCCTGTACACAGTTTGCTGCCAAGCAATCTTTTGACCTCTTTGGCACACAATTAATTTTAGAGCCCAGATCCAGTCCCTATATAATTACAGACCCCAGACTTGAACACTAATGAAACCACTTATACACCAGGCTACAAAATTAATTTCCAGCCCCAGTACTAGATCCAAGAATTTATTCAGGCGCAAGACCAAATGCATTCATTGATTTAGATCCCAGAACAAACGGCAAAATTAAAAGTCAGAACAAAGCCCTTCTATTTTAAAAGAACACGGCAACAAGATTTAAAGGGGTTTTCTCACTAAGCTGTTTCACTGAGTCACAGGCAGCTTTACACTCACTCTGTCTCCTCAGGCTGTGGGTGCTTCAATAACAGTGATTAGCATATTCAGGTTCTAGATGAGCTGTAACAGTATGCTGACAATGCAGGAGATTGTTATCGTCAGTAAACACAAGGTACGTGTTCTGTGAGGACTGTATACAATGCCTTTATGTTGTTAGAGAAAATTATTTTTTTCTCCAGAGCTCATTCCATCAGTGGGGTGACGTCACACTGCTCTCTCAGCTAAGTAGAAAGCAGAATATGGTCTGGTATGCGGATAACCAAAGAAACCTGTGTGCACTCAAGAGCACATAAAATGCCTCTAATCTCATGACTAAAGTAAAATCTATTAACCAATGTATTTAGAAAAAGTTTTCACTTAACTGTCCCTTCATGTTGAAATCTAATCTTTGTATTGAGAAAATCCCTTTAAAGGGGCTGTCCGGTTACTTTAAAAAATAAATATTCAGCTCCTAGTATCCCATTAAGAAAAAAAAAACCTTATACTCACCTTCCTCCTCACCTCCTTTTCAGTGCTGGGTCACTCCAGTCTTCTTTTTATGTTCTATTTATAGAGGTCACCACCGCAGTTGCTGATTGGCTGCAGCAGTCTGCTGCCACTCCCTTATCTCCCCGTTCCGAAGTGAACAGCTCTGAATAGTG